>VZQC01003705.1:1583706-1836280 GCA_009823505.1 Rhizomys pruinosus | reverse complement strand
TGTTGGAGTTTCCCATTGACCTTAATCATAGGACATGGTAGCACCAGAAGGCGCCCTGCAGCATCTCCTGCCTTCCAGACATAATCTTCCTTGCCCCCATTGTGGAGAAAAAGTCCAATTTCCCCCTGGTAGTCTAGATCAATCACTCCTCCTACTACTGTTGTTCCTTCCTTAGCCTGTTGGCTTAAGGGCAGTATAAGCCCAAAGTGGCCAGGGGGAAGTCTTAGCTTCCAGTTCAATGGAACGTTTGCTGTATCTCCTGGCAAAAGCACTCCCCCATTTGGAGCCAAAACTTCTAGACCAGCAGAATGCAAGGTCGTGGGTACAGGAAGCAAAAATTTTCCTACTGGGTCACTAGGGGTGATAGTAAGTGGAATCACTCCCACTTCCACCCCTTGGTTCCTGGACCCATGAATTCTGGCTATAGGAGAAACAGAACCATATAGTGGGCGCTGATTCAAAGCATATACTGCCTGCTGGGGAAACTTGCCCCAGCCCTCCAGGGTATTTCTACCTAATTGGTGCTGTAACTGTGTCTTCAAGAGGCCATTCCATCATTCTATCAAGCCAGCTGTTTCTGGGTGGTGGGGAACATGGTAAGACCAATGGATACCATGACCATGGGCCCACTGTCGCACTTCTTTGGCTGTGAAGTGAGTTCCTTGGTCAGAAGCGATGCTGTGAGGAATACCATGATGGTGGATAAGACATTCTGTAAGTCCCTGGATGGTAGTTTTGGCAGAAGCATTACATGTAGGAAAGGCACATCCATAACCAGAATAAGTATCTATTCCTGTAAGGACAAAACGCTGTCCCCTCCATAATGGAAGTGGTCCAATGTTGTCAACCTGCCACCGGGTTGCTGGCTGGTCACCCCGGGGAATAGCACCATATCAGGGGCTCAATGTTGGTCTCTGCTGTTGGCAAATCTGGCACTCGGCAGCAGCTGTAGCCAGATCAGCCTTGGTGAGTGGAAGTCCATGCTGTCAAGCCCATGCATATCCTCCATCTCTGCCACCATGACCACTTTGTACATGGGCCCATTGAGCAACAACAGGGATAGCTGGAGAAAGAGGCTGACTATCCACAGAATGAGTCATCCGATCTACTTGATTATTAAACTCATCCTCTGTTGAGATCACCTTTTGATGAGCATGAATGAGTCATCCAATATACTTGATTATTAAACTCATCCTCTGTTGAGATCACCTTTTGATGAGCATTTACGTGAGACACAAGTATCTTCACATCCTTTGACCATTGATGGTGGCACTAATTTCTGCAGTCCCTCCAGGGATACGATACTGATTTTGGTTCACTATTTTCCCTGATAGAGGCAACACCAATGGTTTCCATTTGGCCTTTCCAACCATAATAGCCCTCACTCCACAGGTCAGGGAACCAATGTGTGGATTCTGCCAATTTCTAATTATATCTATCCCAATTATCCATTCTGGGACTGGGGAAATAACCACAGGATGAGTTCTGGGACCCACTGGGCCCACTGTGAGTCGGACTTCAGCCAAAACTCCATTTATCACCTGACCTCCATAGGCCCCTACTTTAACCAGAGGGCCACAATGCTTTTTCGGGTCTCCTGGGATCAGTGACAACTCAGAACCAGTATCCAATAGGCCTCAAAAAGTCTGATTATTTCCTTTTCCCCAGTGTACAGTTACCCTAGTAAAAGGCCTCAGGTCCCTCTGGGGAAGGACAGGAGGAAGGCAAACAGCATAACTCTTTGGTATTGTGACAAGGTCCTTCCTCACTGTACCGGCCTACCCTCTCATCAAGGGGTTTCGGTCTGTGAACTGTCGTCCCAGTCTGGAAAACTGGTCAACTGGGCCGGGATTCACTACTCCTAAAATCAAAAGTTGGCTCCTGTCCTTTGTTCTAGAGCTTTTTTGCTTATACAGATCAAATAAAAACAATTTAGTAGGTCTTCTGTATTTTGGTTCCTGGGAATGCCATGATTAATTAGCCAGTTCCAAAGCTTCATTTCGGGTCATGCCTATAGGTTTTGTTTCTCTTTGCCACCATTATGTAATTACGGATAATGCTCATCTGGCTCTTTGCCGATTCAGTTCTGCCACTTGACACCTACCCTGAGGCCCTGTTAGACCTATTATGTGTACATTTAATTTATGCAATGGAGCACAACTTCTCTAACTTAAGATCTGGCATAAGAATAGAGCAAAAACAAAGCCTTCAATCATGTTCTGGTGTCTCTCTCAGTACTTTCCATCTTATAAATTCATGTGAGATGGCAATCTCTTCGGGTCTCAATTCTTTGGGAGAATGTGGTTTTACACTTTGAATTCATTCGAGCATGCCCATCTGCCTGACCCTCACAATCCCTCATCAATACTAAGCCAAAGAATATCAGGCATCTCTAACTCGCCTTAGTATGGCCATGGTTATATAAATACATCAGCCAACCATTCAAATAAACTTTAA
Source organism: Rhizomys pruinosus (assembly GCA_009823505.1). Lineage (NCBI taxonomy): Eukaryota > Metazoa > Chordata > Mammalia > Rodentia > Spalacidae > Rhizomys > Rhizomys pruinosus. Next base: position 1,833,823 of record VZQC01003705.1, on the reverse strand, counting down.
CACCTTTAACTGCTCGAGCTTCCCTATTTAACCTAGATCTCTACTCGTGTGGGCTCATACGATAAACTCAGTATGATCCAATTTTTATTTCTTTACCATATACCACACCCTTTATAAATCCATTCCCACACATACTCTTAGGCTTCTGCGGAATGAATTCAGCAAACTCATTAATTTTTTTAGTGGTATATCGCACCTCCTGTGGACCACACTTTCTATCTACCTTGAGGGGCTTGCTTAGACTTCATATGGTTATAGGTCTAGAGGCAAAAATTGTGGGCCCTGAGATATTACTCCCACTGGGAGGGAGGGATTAATTTCAGGCAGGGTGTGGGAGGAGGGATCGCATTGGGGTGCATCTCTGATGAGGGTGGGAGATTAATCCTCAGATAAAGAAATCCCTCAGAATCCAGGTTTCAAAATCCTCATCATCTGGTTTTCCCACACATCTCCATCACAGTTTCAGGGTTCCACCCTTTCTTCACCAGTGCTCTCACTTTAACTGCTGACACTTTTCGTGGGCTGGGAATTAAATTGCTTGTAAATCAGCCCAATCCGTATAATAAGGGCTCCAGGTTGATTTTCTCTGCTTTAGCTCTTTGGCTGCTGGAGAGAAGTTCTCTTCCCGAGCACACTTGGAAACCTTTAAACTGTTGTTTCGAATCGGCGCTGGTCATTTTATATCACTGAGCTCCATATTTTTCTCTATCAGTTTATCCAAGCATGCTAGGAGCAACAAGGCAACTCATTATTTTCCTGATTTTTTCGCAATTTCTCGAACGTTTTATATATAGAGTCGCAAAATTCCTTGCTTCTCACAAGAGGTGAGTTAGGTGAGTCTCAATGGATCTATTTCATAATTGATCAAATAGTCTGCACCAAAGATATCATTCCTCTTATGCCACCAAGAGGACTTCAGTAACTCTAGGCTTCATTGGGTTGAGAGCTGGCTCCAGAACTACAAGCACTAAGAAATTCATCCTTTCAATTCTGTTTCTCTAGAACCACTCCTGGTACCAAAAATCTGTATTAGTCAGGGTTCTCTAAGAAACAGAAGCAACAGGAATGAGTATATATAACTATATACAATTTATTGATTTGCTCACGTGATGGAGCCAAGTTCAACAGTAGCAGCCGAACTGGAGGGCGGGAATCCAGGGAACCACTCAGTCCACAAGGCTGGATGTCTCAGGAGTTCCCAGTCTAGTTCTGAAGGCCCGAAGGATTCCAGGAGATCTGCCGGTCTCAGTACACACTGGGATCTCAAAAGGTGTATCCACACGATGCAAGACAAACTCAACAGATGAGAGAAGCAAGCACACGGAGGGAAAAAAAGGGACCAGCTCGCTGCCGTGGCCTTAATTTAGCCTGCCGGCCGAAGGTAACACCCACATTTGGGGTGGGCATCATGGGGTTGAGGGGTCCAATCAGAAGACCCTTTTTCTTTATTTGTTCCTTAGTCCAGTTCAGTTGACACCCAGGATTAACCATCACACTCCTAAGGATGCTATGAACTCCACCAGAAACTCCTAGAACGATTAAGAGCTTTGGCTTTGGTAAAGTGAGGATACAAAAATAATCTAGAAAAATCAGTAGCCTTTCTTTACACCAACAACAAGCCACTGAAGAAGGACTACAAGGAGACCTTCCCACTCACAATAGCCTCAAAAAACAATATAATACCTAGGGACAAACCAACCAAGACACCAAGGATCTTTACAACAAAAATTTAAAAACCCCTGAAAGGAATTTGAGGAAGACATCAGAAGATGACAAACCTCCCATGCTCATGGATTGGGGGAAAATAAATATAGTAAAAATCCATTCTACCAAACTTATGTGTACGATTTAATGCAATCCCAATCAAAATCCCCAAGAATTCTTCAAAGGTTGGAAAAAAAAAATCTCAATTCATTTGAAAAAAACAAAGAACCGAATGCCAAAGCAACCCTGAGCGAAAAGCATACAAGGGGATCGCTTAACCACTATACCAGACTCAAATATATTACAGGGTTATAGTCATAAAAACAGCCTGGTACTGGACAAAACAGACCAGTTGACCAATGATTAAAACTGAAGATCCACACTGAGCTCATACATATTCAGCCACCTCATATTTGAAAGAGGCGGAAGAAAGACCACTGGAGGAAAGACTGTTCTCCAGCAGTGGTGCTGGCAAAACTGGATCTCACCACTGTTAGAAGATGAATTAAAACCCCTACCTCTCACCTTGTCAAAAGTCAAACTCCAGATGGACCAAGACCTCAACTGATGAACCCCAAACTCTGGAGGGTAGAAGAGAGAACTTGGCAGCAGACTACAAGACATAGGTGTAGGAAAAGATTTCCTAAATCAGAACAGCAGCTGCACAAGAAGAATAAGATCAAACAATTGACAAATGGGTCTCCTTAAACTCAAAAGCTTCTGACATAAAAGAAACAATAAAGGAAGTGAAGAGAAAAACCACAGAGTGGGAGGAAACCTTCACTGCAGACACATCTGACAAGCATTAATCCCCAGAGTACACCAGACTACTCAAAAAACAAGAAGAAAGAAAACAAAATGAAACACTCAAAAGTGGAGCAAAGATCTGATAGAGACTTTCACACAGGAGGAAATAGGGATGGCCGAGAAACATCTTAAGTGTTCAGCATCTCTTGATAATAATAAGGAAATGCAAATTAAAACCACTTTGAGATCTACTCTACTCCCAATAGATGGGGCTAGGATCAAGAAACAAATGATACCAAGTGCTGGAGAGGTGTGGAGAAAGTGGGGAATACCTTTCAGATTGCTGGGGGAATTGAAACTTGTTACAGCCACTACGGAAAGCAGTGGGGAGACCCCTTAGAAGACTCAAAGCGAGCCTTCCATTTGACCCAGTCATACACCTCCTGGGTATATTACCACAAGACACATCTTACTGCAAAGATACATGCCACAGCTAAGTTTTATGCAGTTCTGTTCACAATAGCAAAAGGTGGAACAACCCCAGGTGCCCTTCACACTGACGGTGGTATAGGAAAATGTGGTCATGTATACATGGAGTTCTATGCAGCCGAAAAGAGGGACAACATCATGAATTTGCAGGTAAATGGTGGAGCTAGAAGACATTTTGTTAAGTGAAGTAACACCGTTCCAGAAAAACCAATGAACCAATTGGTGTCCCTCATATGTGGAAGCTATACCAATAACCTAGATATTAATATTTCTCGTGGAGGGGGATGCATAGTAATAGTAAAAACAAACAGAAAAGACTGCCCCAGAAAACGGACCCAAATGGTGAATGGGAAGGGGGAGGGGTGGGAGAGGGGACAGGGTGGTAATTTCGATTGATGCATATTTTTAATTGACGTGAGTTCAAATAGCACCAGTTGCGCTAGACACTGTCACAGATTACGTTGGTTTTTGTTAGGACTTTAGTAAAAGTAATTGGGGATATTAAACAACATTGGTTTACAGACTCTGATAAAAATGGTTATGCATCCATTAATGGAAATATAAATCGCTGTTGTCCACATTGTGCATAAAATTTATAGGCAATAACTCTGGATTGGCACATACAAAGTTTTCTCATAGTTTCTCTGTTGTACAGTATCACTTGTAGCATCTTCCTCTAGAGATTGATAAAGCCAAAAATAAGTTGCTCCCCAAGTTAATTCATACTAGTCACCCAAAACAACTATGGGTAATTTGATCAAATCTGAGCCTTGTTCCACCCTATATATAGTTGTTTATAATAAATGTCTTCTGGAGACTCATGGGTTAAAAAAAAAGGGGGGGTACAGTAGAATGAAACCTTCTCGTCAAAAACCTTGCAATACAAATCTTAAAACTAACTATGGAGAGATTTGTGTGTTCCCAACAGGATCAAAATGTCACCCAAACTTAACAGCTGGAAAAGAAAAGATACAGCTTTGCATTGAGTAGGATGTACCAGAAGTTCCACTGAAAGGTTGACCCATCTGAACATCGAAAGGAAGAAAAGCCTCAGATTGCCATAAACATTGAACCCCTCTGTGGCCCCACATGTAACAACTATTTATATGGTCCTAATGAAACTTACCTTCATGGTGCCGCAAAGGTTTGATATGATGAGACTTTCTTGCCTCTCCCCCCAGAACAAGAGAGAAATATGACGATGATGAGGGCGCTCCAACTGCGAAATTGGAGACAACTATTATAGAGGTAATCTCTTTATAAACTGGTAAATCTGCCTTCTTCAATTGACTAAAGACATAAGAAATGTTGAAAAGGATTTATTCTTGTGTCAGAACCAAATATATACTCGTCCTTAAACTATACTGCACTTAAGCCAAATATATCATACAGGAGCTCTGACATCAGTAATTGGAATTACCAGGGAGATGTGGCCAGGGGATCTAAGCCCCACAAAAGGTAAAGGCTCTTGCCTCTAAACTGGGGTACCTGCAAGAAGAGAGGTGATAGGCCCTGTGCTGCTGAAGACCTGGACATTAACAGGGAGAAAATGCTTTGAGACCAAACATGCGAGTGACACAGTGGCCTCTGGAACACCAGAGGTGTTTACCAAAGGGCACTAAACCAATAAACCAAATACGGGTCTCCCCTGAGTCAAGCAAGACTCCACCGTTAACACCAGCTACACCCCATGCTCTGAGATACTGTGCAGCGTGGCAGCATATGCCTGTAATCCCAAATCTAATTGGCTATTGGCTCTCTCCTTGGAGGAATAAACCCATGGCTGATGCCACCAGCTACTCTCCTCTACAGGTTAGGAGAGTCATAGCCACAGATAGACCCTGTCTATTTTAACAGGAAAAAATGTAATTCATGGATCAACATATCATCTAAACATATGTGTCTAATACCAAAGTAATCCCGACCATTAAAATTCAGTTATATGCTGTTTAAATACCTATATATCTAATTGCTTGTGCTTCATTAGTAGGATCGAAAGGTTATTCCTGGACAAACTGTCAGCCCATGAAAGGAAACAGCCAGAATTGACCAGAGTCCAAGACAACAGCTCCAGAGAGAGTGGACTCTTCTGCTTCTCATCCACCTGTGCCCCTTTTCTAAGCCCAGGGAATAATCTGTGGAAGAGGGGGCGTGGTAGAGTGTAAGGGCTGCGATTGGGGTGAATGATGAAACTACAGCAATGTAGTCTGGACCCTCATTTGACCAACCTGATTGAACATACAACCCCTCACCCCCCGCTGGAAGGTGGGGCTGTGGGGGTTTGGGCACAACAGCCTGCAAATGGGTTTTACATGAAGGATGCTTGTACTCATGGGTTATCATTTATAGCTAAAAAAAATGGGGAAAAAACTGCGAGAAATATGCAGGACAGTTATGGCAGAATGCATGATCTCAGTTGGGGTGGGGGTGGGGGGGAAGGGAAAGGGAAATATACCTGAACTGAATTGGAAAACGATGTATGAAATGCACAAAGCATAAATAAAATATGTTAAAAAAAGAAATTAAAAAAAATAAAATAAAATAAAAGTCGTTTCACACAGTGAAACAGTCCATATTCTTCTAGATTTCATAGTTTGGACTGAGAAGTCACCTGTAATTCTGATGGGTTTTCCATTATATGTAACTTGTTGTTTTTCTCTTTTTGCTTTCAGTGTTTTCTCTTTGTTTTGAGCATTTAGTGTTTTAACAATTATATGACATAGGAAGTTTCTTTTCTGGTCCTGTCTATTTGGTGTTCTATTTGCTTCTTGTATTTGTATAGGATTGTATTTTCAGTTTGGGGACATTTTCTTCTATTATCCTGTTGAAGATCTTCTCAATAGTGTTGTCTTGGGATTCTTCTAATTCTTCTATCCCTATGATACAGAGGTTTGGTCTTTTCATTGTGTCCCACATTTCCTGGTCGTTCCACTCTTGTGTTGTTAAAAAAAAAATTTTGTAATCTTTATTTGACCTTTCTCACTTCTCTATATTATCCTGCAGGTCTGATATTCTTTTTTCTCCTTCTTCCATTCTGCTTCTGAAGATTTTACCCATCTTTTCCTGCTGATTGGATGAAACTTTCCTTTTTCATTTCATCCTGTGATTTCTTTAGATTTTCCACTTCCCTCTGGAGTATGTCATTCTCAGCTTGTAGCTCCTTGGTTCATTGTTCATTTTCTTTTTTCATTTTGCCCTGGGGTCTTTAAGCATTTCCACTTCCTTCTCAAGATTCTCATTTTCTCCCTTTAGTTCTTTCCAATGCTTGTAATTATCTCCATCTAGGTCCTTCTTGAATTTTTCAATCTCTCCCCTTAGTTCTTCTCAACATTTCTAATTATCACCCTCTTGGTCCTTTTGAATTTTTCATTCTCTTCCTGTAGTTCTCTAATTTCTCTGAATATGTCCACAATTGTTCTTCTAAGATCTGTGTCTTGGTTTCCTTCCTTGCACATCTCCTTGTGGGGGATCTTCTGCAGGGTTCTTAGAGTGCAGTGTGGATTTATTACGAGTTTTTTCCATGATTTTTCTTTCTGTCTTTCTCATGTGGATTTGTTTATTTATTTCTTTGGATTATGTTGCCTCAACATTGGCTGCACAGAAGATAATCACTAATGCTGTACCTGTTAGGTCCACTGCACCAGGTTGACCAGGGGAGGGGGGTTGGGAAATTGTTTTGGTACTTTAGCCTGTTGGCTGGTAGGTCCCTAAGGATCAAGGTAGTTCTGTCTTGCCTAACCAGCACCTCACTGAGTCCATATGCCTGTCTTGAGCCCAAGATGGGACTTCTGGGGCATGTGGTAAGCCCTGCTAGCACCTCAGTGAATCTGAGCACCTGCCACAGAGCCCAATGTCTGGAGGCCAAGCTGCGACTTCTGGGGACAGTAGGACCCCCATCCCCCCAAGACCCAAGGCAGTTCCGACTAACCTTGCTAGCATTTCAGTGAGTCTGGGCGCCTGTCTGGATCCCAAGCTGGGACTTCTGTGGCAGGTGGTGAGCCCTCCAAGGACCAAGGCAGTTCTGTCTTGCCTTGCCAGCACCTGCCTGAGTCCTCGCCCCAGTCTGGAGCCCAATCTGGGACTTCCAGGGCAGGTGGTCCTTGCAAGGGACAAGGCAGTTCTGCCTGGCCCTACCAGCGCCTCATTGAGTCCATGCGTCTGTCTGGTAATTTTACTTCTTGAAGACAACTTTTTAATAATTTTTATTGGACAGGTATGATTTCAACAAAAACATTTTTAAAATATTTTTATTGAAGTTTTGTGCATTTCATACAATATTTCTCAGTACAATTTAGACTCATTCCTCTTTCGATAACTGCCACACTACCCTAGTTCGTGCATTCTGCCATATATGTCTTGTTTCTTTTTCTCATTTTTTCAAAGATATTTCTCTCTAGAGTTTTACTGTTTTGAGCAAAGTTCTACTGTTTCAGTCAGATGTTTGACCCAGTCCTTTGGTGGTTGTTATTATCAACAATTTGTTTTATTTAATTTTCATTTTTTATTGATGCTTTGGGTATTTCATACATCATTTTCCAATTCAGTTCAGGCATATTTCCCTTTTGCTTCCCCACACCCCACCCCATCCCAGATCATGTATTCTGTCCATAGCTGCCCTGCATCTTTCTCTCAGGTTTTTTTTTTCATTTTTTAACAATAAGTGATAATTTATGAGTACAAGCATCCTTCATATAAAACCAATTTGCAAGCAGTTGTGCCCAAACCCACAAAGTCCATGGGTCCCAGCATCCAGCAGCGGGGGCTTGTATGTTCAATCAAGTTGATCAAATGAGTGTCCAGACTATATTGCTGTAGTTTCACCATTCACCCCAATCAGAGCCCTTACATTCTACCATGCCCCCTCTTCCACAGATTGTTCGCTATGCTTAGAAATGGGGTACAGGTGGATGAGAAGCAAAACAGTCTACTTTCTATGGAGCTGTTGTCTTGGACTCTGGTCAATTATGGCTGTTTACTTTTATGGGATGACAGTTTGTCTAGGAATAACCTTTCTATCCTACTAATGAAGCACAAGCAATTAGATATATAGGTACTGGGATTCCTGCAAGAAGAGAGGTGATAAGGCCCTGCTGTCGAAGACCTGATGTAAACATGGGAAAGATGTATTGAGAACACACTTGCAAGTGTACAGATGGTCTCTGGAATACCAGAGAGTGTTACCAAAGGCCACTATACCAATAAAGCAAATATAGGTCTCCTTGAGTCAAGCAAGTCTCCTCCATCAGCACCAGCTACACCTCACCTGCCTGGAAATACTGTGAAGCAGTGGTGGCCATATGCCTATATATCCCAAATCTAATTGGCTATTAGCTCTCTCCTTGGAGGAATAACCCATGGCTGATGCCACAATCTTACATCTTCTAATGGTTAGGAGATGTTATAAGCCACAGTAAGACCCTTTCATATTTAACAGAAAAAAATGTAATTCATGGATTAACATATCATCCAAATATCTGTGTCTATATCAAAGTAACCTACCATAACAATTATACTGCTTATCACCAATTTGTATTGCTCCAAAATATGTATATATAAAACCAAAGTAAAAAGAAAATAAATGATATTTTTGAGAAAGGGACTCCTTGTAGTGCCAGCTGGACTGGAACTCGACTTGTAGACCAGGCTGGCCTTGAACTCACATAGACCCTCCTGCCTCTGCCTCCTAAGTGCTGGGATTAAAGGAATGCACAACCACCACACAAGGTAAATATAAAATGATGTCATTGCTCCTAAATTTTCAAGGTTGCTACTGTTGTCATAATTACAAGTAAATGATAGCAAAAATAAGATGAAGTTCCTCAAAACCAGCCAAACTTGAAATATTTAAATTGTTTCAAAAATATATAACAAAAATTTAGTACACTAAATTGAGTAATCCAGTGAAAATTAAGATTTATATGACACAATTAAATACAGCTGTTAAAACTGGGACTTACAGCAGACATCCAGAATCCCAGTAGACTCAGGTGGGCTGGGGGACAGCTGATTCACACACCAGCACTGAGAGGGCATTCCTCAGGTTCCAGGCAGGACACCATGCCCAGCCACATGAGTGACGTGGGTGGAGCCAACCAGGCACGTTAGGCAGCCAGCCAGGAGCTCAGTGGACTCAGGTGGGCTAGTAGATCATGGAGACCTGCAGGCCAGCACCCAGAGGGCATGCCTCACAGTCCAGAAGGGACACCACCCCTTCCATATGATTGATGTGGGCAGAGCCATCCTGCAATGATAATCACTCAGCCAGGATCTCAGTGGAATCGGGTGTGCTAGGAGACCATAGGACTGCATGCCAACACCCAGAGGTGTACCTCAGGTTCCAGTGGTTAATGGGGGCTGCTACTCAGGCCAAGGGAGCAACAGCCACCCCGACCCCCACCCCAATAAGCAGTGGTGCAGAGGATCCAGTAAGCTGGTGGAGATATGGTACATACAATCCAGTAGGCATACTGTTAGTGATTCTAGGTCCCACAGCCAACATAGAGGAACTGAAAGGCAAGTGAAAAACCAATCCTCCATCATAACATTTGAGACTAGCACCAGAATTCAAACAAAAAATAAACCCACATGCCAAATCCACAATGAAAAAATAATAACATGGGAAAGGTCCATGATAAATCCACACAGAACTTGTCCAATACTATAGAAGATCCCTACAAGTAAGATCATCCTGGAAGGAAACCAACACATGGACCTTAGAAAAACAGTTGTAGACATATTCAAAAAAATAAAATAATATAAAGGACAAATCAGAGAAGGGTGGAATGAAAAACTCAGAAAGGTTCTAGAAGGGAACAATGATAAAATCTGGAAAGAGCTTGAAGGGGAGAATGACAAACTCCAATCAGAACTAGAGGAAGAGAGGAAGAGAAGCACAAACTACGAAAAGAACTAGAGGAAGAAAAACACAAACTCCGAAAAGAATTACAGGGCCAGAGTGACAATCTCTGGAAGGAAGTGGAAATACTGAAAACATCCCAGGCTGAAATGAAAAAAGACACAGACCAGTGCAGCAAGGAGCTACGAGTTGAGAATGACAAGCTCCAAAAGGATGTGCAATACTAAATAAATCACGGGAAGAAATGAAAAATAAAATGGAACTTTCATCCAACCAACAGGTAAAGATGGAAGAAAGCCTCCAAAACAGAATAGATAAAGCATAAAATAGAATGTCAGACCTTCAGGATAACATGGAAAAACTAAAATGCTCAAGAGAAGATTATGAAAAAAATAAAAAATAAAAAAAACACGAGTGGAATAACCATGAAATGTGGGATACTATGAAGAGAACAAATCTGTACATCATAGGCATAGAGGAAGGAGAAGAATCCCAAGAAAATGGTATTGATCAGATATTCAAAAGGATAATAGAAGAAAATTTTCCCAAACTGAAAAACAAACCTACAAGAAGCACATAGAACACTGAGTAGACAAGACTAGAAATGAAACTCCCCACCCATATCATAGATAAAACACTACATGGTCAAAACAATGACAAAATACTGAAAGCCACAAGAGAAAAACAACAAATTACATATAAGAGGAAACCCATCAGAATTACATCTGACTTCTTAGAGCAAACTATGAAAGCCAGAAGAACATATACCAAAGTATTTCCAGTGCTAAAGGACTTTTGATGACAACTCAGATTACTCTACCCAGCAAAATTATCAATTATAGTTGAAGGAGAAAGAAAAATATTTCATGACATAAACAAAATGAAAGAATATATGTAAAAAAAAACATTTCCTAGAATACTGAAATAATTCAGAGAACATAGGAAAGGAGCAGCTGTCTCTCAAGCAACTAAGGAGAGAAACTGATAAAAGCATAATAGCATAAATACAAACCTAGACCAAGAATGCAAAGAATAAGTTGAAAAGAAGCAACACATCTCTCAATAATAACCTTAAACATTAATGGTTTAAGCTCCCCACTCAAAAGACATAGACTGGGAGAATGGATTAGGGATAAGAAAGATCCATCTATAAGTTGTCTACAAGAAACCTATCTCAACCTCAAGGAAAGACACCAACTCAAAGTGAAAGGATGGAAAAAAATATTCCAAGAAAATGGTACCAAAAAGCAAGCAGGAGTTGCTATTCTAATATCAGACAAATTAAACTTCAAAGAAAAACTAAACAGAAGAGACAAAGAGGGCCACTACATACTTATCAGAGGAGCAATTAACCATGAAGATTTCATAGTCATAAATATGTATGCACCAAAGTCCAGCCCCCTGAACTTTATAAATACAATTCTACGGACTTCAAGGCATGGATGGGTACCAGCACACTAATAGTGGGAGATCTCAGTACCCCACTGAGCCCATTAGATAAGTCAATTGGACAAAGAATAGAGAGACATCTGAACTGAACAATACAATACACAAAATGGACTTCAGAGATATCTACTGAAATTCCATTTGTATTAGTGAGGGTTCTCTAAGGAAACAAAAGCAACAGGACGAATATATAGCTATATACAATTTATTGATTTGTTCACATGACAGAGTTCAAGGAGTCCGACATGAGCCGCACCACACTGGAGAGGCTGAGAATCCAGGGAACTGCTCAGTTAGCAAGGCAGGATGTCTCGGTAGTCCAAATCTGGTACTGAATGCCCGATGGATTCGGAGAGATCTGCCAGTCTCAGTACATGCTGGGATCTGAAGGGTTGATCACAGCAGCAAGACAAACTCATCAGTGAGAGAGAGGCAAGCTGCAGGAAAAAAGGGACCAGCTCCCTCTGCCATGGACTTTAATACTGCCTGCCAGCAGAAGGTAATGCCCACATTTGGGGTAGGCCATCTGGGTTGAGGTAGTCCAATCCAAAATGCTTTTTCTCTTATTTCTTCCTTAGTCCAGTCAAGTTGACAGCCAGGATTAACCATCACAAGTCCACCCCTTGTCAACTCGGCACAAAATAAATAGCCTCTCCTTATGTTATGCTTAAATGTCAATTGTGAACAATGGTGTGCTGGATAGCTTTAGTGTCAACTTGACACACCTGGGTTGAGGGAGCCTCAATTGGGGAATTGGCTCCATTGGATTGGCCTGTGGCCACATCTGTGGATTATTCTCTTGATGGTTGAGCAGGGTGGAAAGGCCCAGCCCACAATGAGTGGTGCCACCCTGGGCAGGTCGTTGTGTATGGTCTAAGAAGTCAGGCTGAGCATGGGCCAGGGGAGCAAGCCAGTGAACAGCATTCCTCCATGGCCTGTGCTTTAGCTTCTGACTCCAGGTTCCTGCCCTGAGTTCCTGCCATGGGCTCCCTAAGCGATGAGCTGTGACCCGGGAGATGTAAGCTGGATGACTATCCACAGAATGAGTCATCCGATCTACTTGATTATTAAACTCATCCTCTGTTGAGATCACCTTTTGATGAGCATTTACATGAGACACAAGTATCTTCACATCCTTTTACCATTCAGAGAGCTCTATCCACATACTTCTTCCCCAAATGTCTTTCTCACCAATTTTCCAATCATGCTCCTTTAAAGTCCCTGACCATCCAGCCAAACCATTGGTTACAGTCTATGAATCAGTATATAATCGAACCTCTGGCCATTTCTCCTTACAGGCAAAATGCACAACCATGTGCACTGCCTGAATTTCTGCCCACTGTGAAGACTTTCCTTCACCAGAGTCCTTTAGGGTTGTTTCAGCAATTGGCTGTAATGCTGCAGCTGTCCACCTCTGGGTGGTGCCTGCATAGCGTGCAGAACCATCAGTAAATCAGGCCCTAGTCTTTTCTTCCTCAGTAAACTGATCGTAGGGCAAACCCCATGAAGTCATAGGTGCATGCTTAAGCACAGGAGGCATTGTAACAGGAGCGGGAACCATAGGCATTTGGACAACTTCTTCATGTAGCTTGCTTGTGCCCTCAGGGCCTGCCTGGGCCCTGTCATGTATGTACCACTTCCACTTGATAATGGACTGTTGCTGCACAGGTCCTACTTTGTGGTCTGGTGTGTCAGATAACACCCAGCTCATTATGGGCAGCTCAGGTCACATGGTGACTGGGTGGGCCATTGTCAAACATTCAGTTTCCACTAAGGCCCAATAGTAGGCTAAGAGCTGTCTCTCAAAAGGAGAATAGTTGTTTGCAATGGAAGGTAGAGCCTTACTCCAAAATCCCAAGGGCTTTTGCTGTGATTTCCCTATAGGAGCCTGGCACAGACTCCAGACAGCATCTCTATCTGCCACTGAAACCTCAAGCACCATTGGGTCTGCTGGATCATATGGCTCTAGGGGCAGAGCAGCCTGCACTTCAGCCTGGACCTGTTGAAGAGCCTTTTCCTGTTCCAAGCCCCACTCAAAGTTTGCTGCCTTCTGAGTCACCTGATATATGGGTCAGAGTAACACACTCAGGTGAGAAATGTGCTGCCTCCAGAATCCAAAAAGGCCCACTAAACATTGTGCTTCTTCCTTGGTGGAGGGAAGGCCAGGTTCAACAACTTATTCTTTACCTTAGAAGGAATGTCTCTGCATGCTCCACACCACTGAACTCCTAGAAACTTCACCAAGGTAGATGGCCCTTGAATTTTAGTTGGATTTCTTTCCCATCCTCTCATGCGCATATGCTTTACCAACAAGTCTAGACTAGCTGCTACCTCCTGTTCACTGGGTCCAATCAGCATAACATCATCAATATAGAGGACCAGTGTGATATTTTGTGGAAGAGTCAGGCGATCAAGATCCCTTCTAACTAAGTTATGGCACAAGGCTGGAGAGTTAACATACCATTGAGGTAAGACAGTAAAGGTATATTGTTGGCCTTGCCAGCTGAAGGCAAATTGCTTCTGGTGGTCCTTATGAACTGGTATTGAGAAGAAAGTATTGGCCAGATCAATAGCTGCATACCAGGTACCAGGAGATATATTAATCTGCTCAAGTAAGGACATCATATCTGGTACAGCGGCTGCAATTGGTGTCACTACTCGGTTGAGTTTTCAATAGTCAACTGTCATTCTCCATGATCCATATGTCTTTTGCACAGGCCAAATTGCAGAGTTAAATGGATATGTGGTAGGAATCACCACCCCTGCATCTTTCAAATCCTTGATGGTGGCACTAATTTCTGCAATCCCTCCAGGGATATGATACTGTTTTTGGTTCACTATTTTCCCTGGTAGAGGCAAAAACAATGGTTTCCATTTGGCCTTTCCAATCATAATAGCCCTCACTCCACAGGTCAGGGAACCAATGTGGGGATTCTGCCAATTTCTAATTATATCTATCCCAATTATACATTCTGGGACTGGGGAAATAACCACAGGATGAGTTCTGGGACACACTGGGCCCACTGTGAGTCGGATTTCAGCCAAAACTCCATTTATCACCTAACCTCCATAGACCCCTACTTTAACTGGAGGGCCACAATGCTTTTTAGGGTCTCCTGGGATCAGTGTCAACTCAGAACCAGTATCCAATAGGCCTCAAAAAGTCTTATTATTTTTTTCCCCAGTGTACAGTTACCCTAGTAAAAGGCCTCAGGTCCCTCTGCGGAAGGACAGGAGGAAGGCACACAGCATAACTCTTTGGTACTGTGACAAGGTCCTTCCTCATCGGAACCTGGCCACCCCTTCATTCAAGGGGTTCTGAGTCTGTGAACTGTCTCAAGTCTGGAAACTGGTTAACTGGACGGGATTTGCTAGTGCTGAAATCCAAAGTTAACTTCCTGTCATTTGTTCTAGAACTTTTCTGTTTATACAGATCAAATAAAAACTTAGTAGGCTTCTTATGTATTTGGTTCAGGAGAACACCATGATTAATTAGCCAGTTCAAAAGATCCATTTGGGTCATGCCATTAAAAGCATTGTTTTGCCTTTGCCGCAAATTATGATAACTATGATAACTATGCTCATCTGGCCTTCGCAATTCAGTGCTACCACCTGATGCCTACCCTGAGTTCCTGTTAAACCTATTACGTGTACATTTAATTTATGCAACTGAGCAACAACTTCTCTAACTGTAAGATCTGGCATAAGAAATAGAGTAAAAACAAATCTCTTCAAATGTTCTGATGTCTCAGCACTTTCCATCTTATAAACTCAGTGAAAGGCATGTCCTCTGTGTCCTCATATTGTGGAGAATGTGGTTTTATACTTTGAATCTACTCGTGCTTGCCCATTTGCCTGACCCTCACAATCCCTTCATCAATACTAAGCCAAGGAATATCAGGTATCTCTATCTTGCTGTTAGTAGGCCATGTTTTAATAAATATGCCAGCCAACCATTCAAATAAACTTTTAACACCGTTTTAACCACTCAAGCTCCCATGTTAAACCTAGAATCTCTACTCAGAGGGTTCATATTTATAAACTTAGTCTGATCCAATTTTATATTCCTTCCACAATTATCCTACACCCTTAAAATCCATTCCCACACATATTCCTTAGGCTTCTACCAGAACGAATGGGCCACACTTTTTATCTCAGATTTAGGGGATTTGATCTTGTTATAGGTCTAGAGGCAACAATTGTTGGGCCCTGAGGGATATTAACTCCCACTGGGAGGGTAAAATTAGTTTCCTCAGGCAAGGGTGGGGAGGAGGGATCTTCAGGGTGTGGATTCTCTGCTGAGGGTGGGGAGATAAATTCCTCAGATAAAGAAAATCCCTCAGAATCCGAGGATTCAAAATCCTCATCATTGAGGTTCTCCCACACATCTCCATCCCAAGTTTCAAGGTTCCACCCTTTCCCCATCAGTGCTGTCAATTTGACTGCTGACACTCTTCATGGCTGGGAATTAAATTTGCGTTGTATATCAGCCAAACGTATAATAAGGGCTCCAGCTTGATTTTCTGCTGATTTAGCTCTTTGGCTGCTGGAGAGAAGATACTCTTCCAGAGCACACTTGGAAACTTTTAAACTATTGTTTCAAATCTGGAGCTGCTCAATTTTATCACTGAGCTCCTTATTTTCCTCTATCACTTTATCCAGAGATGCTAGGAGCAACCAGGCAACATCATTATTTTCCTTATTTTTCCGCAATTTCTCAAATGTTTTATATATAGCATCACTAAATTCTTTGCTCCTCACAAGAGGAGAGTTAGGTGAGTCAAATGGATCTATCTTCATA
Organism: Rhizomys pruinosus; assembly: GCA_009823505.1. Taxonomy (NCBI): domain Eukaryota; kingdom Metazoa; phylum Chordata; class Mammalia; order Rodentia; family Spalacidae; genus Rhizomys; species Rhizomys pruinosus. The sequence continues at coordinate 1,817,780 of VZQC01003705.1, read as the reverse complement.
ATTAGATCAAATAGTCTGCACCAAGGATTGTCATTCCTCTTCATGCCACCAGGAGAGCCTTCCATCCAAACACAAGAGAATATACGTTCCACTCAGCACCCCACAAAGCATTTTCCAAAATCGACCACATACTGGGACACAGAAAAGAACTCTACAAATACAAAAGAACTGAAATAATTTCATCAGACCACTGTACAATAAAGCTCATCATAAACACCACAATAAGCCTGGCTAGCTGCAAGAACACATGGAAACTAAACAATGCAATCTAGAATAATGAATGGGTCAGGGATGAAATAAAGAGTAAAATAAAATTATTCATGGAACTAAATGAAAAAGACAATATAACAAAACAAAACCTGTGGGATAGTTTAAAAGGAGTCCTAAAAGGGAAATTTATAGCAGTAGGGCCCACATTAAAAAAAAAAAACAAAAAAAAAAAATAAAAAAAAAAAACCCCCCAATAAAAAAAAAAAAAAAAAAAAAAAAAAAGAACAGAAAGGGAACAAATAAATGATCCAGCACTCCAGCTAAATACACTTGAGATTCAATAACAAATGGACTCTGAACCCATCAGACAGGAAGAAATGACAAAAAACAGAGCGGAAATCAATTGAATAGAAACAAAGAAAACAATAAAAAAAAAAATCAATGAATCCAAGAGTTGGTTCTTTGAAAGAATCAACAAAATAGACAACCCTCTAGCCCAGTTAATCAAAAGAAAGAATCAGTATCTCCAAATTAATAGTATTCATGATGAAAAGGGAAACATCACAACAGATAAAGATTCAGATAATCTTATGGAGAAAACTTCAGAAACCTATACCCTATTAAGTTTGAAAGCCTAAGATAGATTGATGAATATCTGAAATCCTGTGAACAACAAAGCTTAACCAAGAAGTGATTGACAGTCTAAACAGACCCAAAATATCTAAGGGTATTGAAGAAGTAATAAAAAAATCCTCCAAACTAAAAAAAGGCCAGGCCCAGATGGTTTCAGAGCAGAATACTATAAAACATTTACAGAGGTCTTACAACCATTACTAGTCAAACGCTTCAGAAGGATATAAACAGAGGGAAATCTCACAAAATCCTTCTATGAAGTGAGCATCACTCTAATATCAAAACCAGGCAAATACACAACCAAAAAGAAAGCTATGGACACATATGCAAAAATCAAAAAAAAAAAAAAATGTTTGCAAATCGCATACAGACCCACATCAAAAAGATGATCCATCATGACCAAGTTGGATTCATCCCAGAGATGCAGGGAATATTCAACATATGTTAATCAATATAATCATAAAACACATAAATTGACTGAAAGACAAAAACCGCACAATCTTCTCAATAGATGCAGAGAAAGCCTTTGACAAAATACAACATCCCTTCGTGTTTAAAGTTCTAGTGGGAATTGGACTGAAGGGAACATTCCTCAATGTAATCAAAGCCCTATACAACCAACTCACAGCCAACATCATGTTAAATGGAGAAAAGAAAGAAATATTCCCCTAAAAAGTAGGAACTTGCCAAGGCTGCCCCATATCACCACTCCTCATCAATACAGTGATTGAAACACTTGTGAGGGCAATAAAAAAAGAAAAGGAAATTGAAGGAGTACTAATGGGAAAAGAGAAAGTCAAATTATGCCTGTTTGCAGAAGAAATGATCGTTTACCTGAGGGATGCTAAAATCTCAACCAGAAAACTCCTATAATTAATTAAGTGTTTCAATAATGTGGCAGGAGGCAAAATTAATCTAGAAAAATCAGTATTTTTTATTTACACCATCAACAATCAACTGAAGAAGGAATATAAGGAGACCTTCCCACTCAAAACAGCTTCAAAAAATAAAATAAAATAAAATACCTGGGGACAAACCTAAGAAAGACACCAAAGATCTCTACAACCACATTTTAAACCTCTAAGGAAGGAGAGTGCAGAAGACATCAAAAGATGAAAAAACCTTCCATGCTCATGTATTGGAAAAAGTAATATAGTTAAAATGTTCATTCTTCCCAAATTAATATACAAATTTAATGCAATCCCAATTAAAATAGCCATGAGTTTCTTCACAGACTTGGAAAAAAATCCTTAAATTCACATGGAAAAACCAAAGACCCTAAAAAGCTAAAGCAACCCTGAGAGAAAAATGCAATAGAGGGGGGATCGCCTTACCAGACTTCAAGCTATATTGCAAGGCTGTACTCATAAAGAGAACCTGATGCTGGCACAAAACTGAAGATTCAAACTTGAGCTCATGCAACTTCAGCCACCTCATATTCAATAAAGGTGCCAAAACAATCTATTGGAGGAAAGAGAACATCTTCAGCAAATGGTGCTGGGAAAACTGGATCATCATATGTGGAAGAACAAAGTTAAACCCCTACTTCTCACCCTGTATAAATATCAACTCCAAATAGATAAAAGACCTCAATGTGAAACCAGAAACTCTAAAGGAGAAGAAAAATTTGGCATCAACCTATAGAACATATGTATAGCAAAAGACTTTGTAAATCAGACAGCAGCTGCACAGGAAATATGGTCGACAATTGACAAGTGGGACCTCATTAAACTCAAAAGCAACTGGGATGGTATAAGGTAGATCTCTTAATGAGCCCTAGAGTTAACTTACCACTTACTTTCAGACATGGTAATTAATGTATATGGGTGAAAAGTATATATCCATATTTTAATGTAATATAAAATGAAAGGGGAAAATGTGAACTCCTAAACATATGTCAGGTAGGCTAGGGGTCACTTATGGGCAAGAGAGGGGAGATGGAGAAGTGTTGGAATCTGTCCAGTTTGGCCAGGTGAAAGTGCTGAATATGAAACTCGGATTCAGTGATCTCTTTAGAATCAGCATTAGTCTCTTCTGGTGCCTTTCGTAGGCCTTCTTGCATTTTCAAGGATGTTGGGTCTTAGCTGGAACAGAAGTGTTGGGACATCAAATGAGCTTTCTTCTCGGGATTTTGTGAATGTGAGTTCTGGCCAGAAATGAAGATAGGGATCTTGCAGTTCACACGGCTTTGACCCGTGTCTTGGGGCCACTGACCTAACAGGTCAAAAAGAAATACCAAACTTAACACTTGTGTAATACAGAGAAACTTGAAGAATATTTTTAATTAGGGATGAGTCACCAAATAATTGTCTGTGTCCATTTCCTATTCTGACGCAAGACAGAAACAGAAACTCTCTGATGTAAAATGTTCCTAATACTACAGGAAACCGAGAAACATGAGTCTGGAATATTCAAATAAGAGACTTGAAACTTTAGCTTAAATATGTTTTCCTTTTTTCCATCATTACAGGACAGTATAAAAATCAATTCATTTTTAAAGAACATTTAAAGATTGACAACACCAGCAACATGAAATGAAGTATAAATATTTTCCATGAGTTTGATTCACCCACAGTTATCCCAGGAACCACACCCTTTCTCCCACCAGACCGCCATACCTTAGGAACCCTTTTACAGCAGGTTCCCAGCACTACACTGACCTGTACTGCAGGGACCAGACACATCTTCAAACTTCTTAGGTGTCTTTGGCAAAGGGGAAGGAGAAAGGATACATGAGCCAAGACTTCAACAAATACTGAATATAAAGGAACAGGAAAAGAAAACTCAAATGCAACATCTAATTAGCATGTTCTCCTCTTGGAGAAACCACACACCATGCATCCAAATTCTATTCAAGCCATGATATAGGTGATTAGGAACTTTTTCAGGAATCTCCAGGTCCCCTCCCTCCCCACTGAAACTCAAGCCACCCCTGTGGGTCAGATCCTGAACCGAACTTGAGGAAAAAGAGCTTGATTAATCTGGGCTAACTGTATGGACTTAAATACCCAGAAGAAAAGTAAAACTAAATGATAAATAATAATTATATTTCCTTTAAATTCTGAGAGATTATACATTCAAATACTAGACTTAGGTCATATGAGATCAATTGTTGTCAAATAATAAAATTTCCTCTTTCTATTTATCAACTACCTAAGAGGAAACTTACACCTTATCAAAATACCTGGAAAGCATATCCTGTGTCCAGAAATCATGGCCAAATGAACAAAAGGAGAAACATACTAAATGGATGATTTGGAGATCTTCCTTGAGAAATTCTAATGGAATTTACAGTTGCACATTTAATTCACCCTGTTCATCTCATGCTTCCTTGCCTATACCATGTATCTAATTACTCTAGCCTTCACTTCTCCTTTACATGCACCAGTCAAGGATTTGTTCTCCATGTAGCTATACATTTGGGGGTCTTGTAGATAGACCCACTGATCACAGGGTACCCCAGTTTCCACCACTACACCCCTTTTCATCATGGAAGAAGTCAGAGTGGCTGGTGGCCTATTACCTCTTGGCAAATGGTTGACCTCCTCAGAGGGTAATAAGATACCATTAAGCCATTTTCCCTGAGTGATGCTCAGGATGCTTGATTGGCTTGCTTCACTCACTTCCCCTTGATTGATTAACTTTGAGTGCTGTCTCTTGCTTCACTAATTGGCTTGATGGTTTGTGAGCATCCCCTTGACTGGTAAGTTTGACTGGGATGTTAAACTCTGATTGGCTGGTGTACTTATGAAAGGATGCATAATGGGCCACTCCTGGCCAAATTCCTCCCAAGTTGAGAGTACCCCTGGCATCATGATTTAATGAAACCCTCCTTTAAAACCCCAAACAAATACACCTTTAATCCCAGCACTCAGGAGATGGAAGCAGGAGGAACTCTGTGGATTCCAGGCCAGCCTGGACTACAGAGCAACATATATATATTCCCCCCACCCCACCAGAGCTCATGTATTCTGCCAAAAATGCTTTTCATCTCTGTTCTAGTTTGTCCTCCATTGCTGTGACAAAAGAGTCTGACTGACACCCAACTTGGGGAGGAAAGGGTTTATTCATCTTATATCTCCTCGGTCACAGTTCATCACTCAGGGAGCCCAAGGCAGGAACTCAGGGCAGGAATCTGGAGGCAGGAGCTGAAGCACAGGCCATGGAGGAGTGCTGGTTACTGGCTTGCTCCCCTGGCTCATGTCCTGCTTGCCTTCCTATAAGGTACACAACAACCTGCCCAGCATGGCACCACACATTATGGGCTGGGCCCTCCCACACTGCTTGACAATCAGGACAGTACTACACAGATGTGGCCACAGGCCAATCCAATGGAGCCAATTCCCCAATTGAGGCTCCCTTAAACCAGATGTGTCAAGGTGACACTAAAGTTAGCTATCCAGCACAATTGACCCCTTGTCAACTTGACACACAGAACACATCATTATTAAACCACCACCTTTCCAGTTATTATCCCCAAAGTATGATGTTAATATTAATCACAACCTAAGACAGTACAACCTTAAAAGCCCCACAGTCCTTAAAATGTCCAAACACTTAAAGTTCACACTATATTAAAAGTCTCTTAACTGTGGGCTGCTGTAAAATCCAAAACAAGTACAGTCTTATTTCAAAGGGAAGAATCAGACACACTCAAATAAAACCTAAGTCCAGCAAAGTAGTTCAAGGCTGGACACCTGGGATTCACTCACAATCTTCTGGGCTCCAAAGGGTCTCGGCAGCTTCCCTTCACTGACTCTGGTGGCACAAACAGCTCATCTCGCAGGCCCAGGCTGACTCCATTCCACACATTCCACATGCCGCTGCTCTTGGTGGTCGTCCCACAGTCCCGGCATCTCCAAAAAGCTGGGGTCACCACTGAAACTGAAGTTGATTCTGATCTCTCCTGATGTAAAACCTTGGCTTCTCTTCCTGACCCCTGGAATCCTGGGGTCTTTACTGAAACCAAGGGAGCACTCTGACCAGTGGCCTTTCCTGGCCTCTCATAGTGCCAGGCCTCAGCTGCTCTCTGTGACCCCTTCATGCTTTTAACACCGGAAACCTATAGTAGACTCTTACCTGTAACCAAGTCCTGCTTCTGGCTTGACATGGAGCCTCGGGCCCCTTCTGGAACATAGCTTCTGTTTGCTGACCCTGAAGAAACTTTTCCTAGAAGATTTCACCACAATGATGCTGGTCTCTTGTTACTTACAGCTGATTTTTCAGCCCCAGCTAACCAGCATCAATAACCAGTAAAGCAAAGGGTTCACTTCAGGCTCTGTTCTCTTGTTACAGCTGATTTTTCAGCCCCAGCTAACCAGCATCAATTGTCCCAGTAAAGTAAAGATTTCACTTCAAGTTCTGGTCTCTTGTTATTTACAGCTTATTTTTCAGCCCCAACTGACCAGAACCCACAGATTAAACTGTCCTGATGATCTCTCTGCTTCCTTTTGAAACAAGAAACTTCACAAGCCAGGCCTCCATCATCTACAACTCTCTCAGCAAAACTGTTCCAAGTTCCACAGCAATGATCTTTAGGCATTCCATATTTTTCCTAGCCCAAAGTTCCAAATGCTTCCACAATCCTTCCCCAAAACACCAAGGTCAGGTCTGCCACGGCAATAGCCCACTCTCTGGTTCCAAAATGTTGGGATCCATGGCCAGCAGGCAACAGTCTTGCCACGGCTATCTAGAGTCACCTTAGGTTTCTGTTTCCCCAAGGTTCATCCATTTAGCACTAGGCAACTGCCCAAGCTTATAGTTTATTTATTAGGACGCCATGCCTCGTTTGCTAGAGCACCCTGCTTCTTCTTGGGAATTCACGCACCCATAAACTTTCCCAGAGAACAGTGGGCAGTTGGGTATCCTAGCAACCTAACAGCCTCAAACTATGCCAACTGGGGCTATTTCCTCCTACTCACTCCTATATAAACTGCCTTACAAAAAATAAAATTGAGACCTTGATCAGATTCTTGTCTTTGTCTCCTTCTTTGTGTCTGGTTTGTCTCTCATTCAGGTTACTTTCTCCCTGGGCCCTTGTTGAAGACACCGTGGGCTGGGGCAAGTGGCACCCAACATGTGAGGCTCAGGGTACGAGAGCTGACCTGAACACCGCTCATCATAAAGAGGATGTCCTTCCTTCACATGGATCGCCACCCATCAGGTGAGTCGCATCCACATTGGTGATCACTACAGGAGTACCCACCTGTAATACAGATCATGAGAGGTAAGTGGAGTGGCACAAGCTCCGGTAAGGGAGCTTGAAACAGAGCTCAGGTAAGAGAGCATGAGACAACTGATTTAGTAATTGGGAAATTGTTTACACAAAAGGGTTAATGAACCCTCAAGGCACAAAGAAAAGGTTAAGTAAAAGAATTTAGTTAAGTTCCTCAAGACAGCAGGAACCATGGGGCAAACAGTAAGTATGAATTGTTTATACAAGGGCTAAAAAATTCCCTCAAAACACGAGGAACTAGGGTTAAGAAAAAGGGTTTAGTTGATTTCTTCATTTTTCTGGAGGACGTCGGTACTTGGTTTCCTCAAGAAGGAACCATAGATGAAAAATGGTGGAGCCGTGTTGGTGACTACCTAAAAGATTATTACCAAGACTTTGGCCCTGAAAAGTCCCTGTACAGGCATTTCCTTATTGGAATCTCATAAATGATTTCTACACTTTGTTCACTTTCAGCCAGAGGTTTCATAAATAGTACAGGATGGTGAACATTATCTTAAAAAAGATTTTAAGGTTAGTCAATTCTCTCCTTGTTCAAAAGTCTCCCCTAAAGGCCATAGTCTTTCCCCTCACCGCCTCTAAATGTCCCTCTGTCTCAATGCCCATACCAGAGCCTATAAGTGATCTCCCACCTGAACTCTCCACTTCTAAATCTCTTTACCCTGTCCTATCGGAATTTAAATCTCAAGCCCCCCATGATGATTCCCTCTCCCCCAAGGAAGAGATTGACCTCGAGGAGGAGGCTGCTAGATATCATAATTCAGACTGGCCCCCTCAGGCACCTTCAGATCCATTTCCTCCGCCCTATAAAACACCCCCCCTTTTTGCGCCCCAGCACTCAACACTCAATCTGACTTAGAAACAATAACTAGACAAGCCACTGTTAAGCTTTATCAAGAAGCACAATCCCTTAAAACATTGCTCCAAGTCAAAAAGGAAAAGTCACAATTACTCAGGCGGCTGCGTGAGCTTGATTTAGAAATTAGTTCCCCCCATTCCTCCTGCTCGAAAATATTCCTCTAAAAACAAAGCCAAAAAGAAAACCCTTCATGCCTTCCCGGTAACTCGACCCCATTCCAAAACCACCAAGAAAAATTTTAACAAGGCTATGCCTCCAAACTCTGATGAGGGAGAGACGGAGGCAGAGAGAGAGATGGAGGCAGAGGAACCGGGGGAGTCGGAAGTCATGGGAGAATAGGGAGATGAGAAAATTTTAATTACTAAAATTCAACGGTGCCACCGTCTTAAATTTAAACACATAAAAGAATTAAAAAATGCAGTTTCTTCCTATGGTCCTGTTGCCCCTTTTACTATTTCATTATTAGAATCTCTTAGTGAAGACTTGCTTATAGTCAATGATTGGAATTTGTTGGCTAAAGCTACGTTAACAAGAAGAGATATTTTCCTATGGAAAGCTGATTATACTGAAAGGTGCCAGGATGCTGCCCGCCATAATTTGGCTGCCACTGGCCCCTCTAAGGCTTGGACCTTAGACAAATTATTGGGCAACTGTCCTTATGACACAAACGAAAAACAGGCAAAATTCTCTCCTGGATTCCTCGCACAAATTCAACACAGTGCCCTTAAGACTTGGAAGAGTTTCCCTTAAAAAGGGTCTGCTATTACTTCTCTAGCCAAAATTTGACAGGGACCACATGAGTCCTATAGCAAATTTGTAGGCTGTCTTATAGAGTCTGCTGAATGCCTCATGGGCAGAGAAGAAACTGACAATGAGTTCTTCAGGCATCTTGCATTTGAAAATGTCAATTCGGCTTGTCAAGTGCTATACGCCCACATCGCCATGGTAAAAATATCTCTGATTTTATACAATTTTGTGCTGATGTGGACCCAGGTTCTCGCAATATTGGGTTAGCCATAGGGGCTGCTCTTAAGGACTTTGCCCAGGGAAATAATTCTAAAACTTGCTTCAATTGCAAACAGCCAGGTCATTTTATAAAAGAATGCCCAACCACGCGACCGCCTCCACCTTCCCTGTGTCCGTGGTGCAAACGAGGCAAACATTGGGCCACTGAATGCCACTCTAAAACTGACATTCTAGGAAATCCTCTTCCTCCGAGACAGGAAAACTTGGTGCAGGGCCAGACTCAGGGCCCCTGCACCCACCCGGGACCAAGCCCTGGGGCAGTCCAGTTCATCCCTCAGTCAGCTCAAAACCTGATAAACAGCATGTCACTGCCCTCTATCGAGCAACCTCCAGCAGTGCAGGATTGGGCCTCTGTTCCACCTCCAAATCAATATTAACCCCTGAGATGGGAACTCAAGGTCTTCCCACTGGTATCTTTGGCTCCTTGCCTCAGGACACTTTTGGCCTCGTTCTGGGATGCACCAGTTCTACCATTCAGGGCCTCACCATCTCTCCTGAGTTATTGACAACACTTATACTGGAGAGATCAAACTTATGGCCACCGCCTCTCAAGGGCCAATTACAATTTCCCCTGGCCAGTGAATCGCTCAATTAATATTACACCCTCTCAATAATAAAAATCCCCATTACAAACAAAAAAGAGGCCTCGATGGATTTTGGTCATCAGATGTTTATTGGGCACAAGAAATCACTCAAAAAAGACCCTTAGTCAAATTAAAACTAAAAGGAAAGACATTCAAAGGTCTCATGGACACTGGTGCGGATGCCACAATTATTTCTAGTAAAGATTGGCCTTCATCTTGGCCCCTCACAGCCTCAATGACTCATCTTAAGGTAAATGGACAAACCTCTAACCCTTTACAGAGCACTGAGGTTATTCCATGGGGTGATGAAGAGGGCAACCAAGGCACCATACAGCCCTATATAGTTACAGGCTTACCCATTAACCACTGGGGCAGAGACATTCTCTCCCAATTGGGGCTCATTATGTGCAGCCCTAATGAACTGTTCACTCAACAAATGCTCAATCAAGGCTTTTACCCTGGACAAGGGTTAGGTAAACATTCCCAAGGAACAAAAGAACTTATCCACATTACAAAAAAGGCTAACCGTAATGGCATTAGCTATAAAAATTTATCCTAATGGCTGTTGACATGCCTGTACCCCATGCAGATAAAATATCATGGAAAACTACAGAGCCTGTATGGGTTGATCAATGGCCTTTAAATTCTGAAAAACTAGCTGCAGCTACAATGTTAACACAGGAACAACTCGCTGCAGGCCACATTGAACCTACCACCTCCCCCTGGAATACTCCTATTTTTGTCATAAAAAAAGATCAGGAAAATGGAGACTACTTCAGGATCTCAGAGACATTAATAAAGCTATGGTACCTATGGGGGCTCTTCAGCCAGACCTCCCTTCCCCTGTAGCAATACCCACTAGATATCATAAAATTATCATCGATCTAAAAGATTGTTTTTTCACATTCCCTTACATCTTGAATATTTTGCATTTAGCCTGCCAGTGGTTAATTTTAAAGGCCCTATGCCAAGGTTCCAATGGAAAGTTTTACCTCAGGGAATGGCAAATAGTTCTACATTATGTCAAAAATTTGTAGCTCGAATTATTGATCCATTTAGACAACAATGGCCTTCTGTATATTTAATTCATTATATGGATGGCATCCTCCTGGCTGGCCTTGACTATGCTCAACTTCTTATTTACCCCCCAAAACTTTCCAAGGCTCTTACAGGAGCTTGTTCTAGTTTGTCTTCCATTGCTGTGACAAAATACTCCGACCAACACCAACTTGGGGAGGAAAGGGTTTATTCAGCTTACATCTCCTGGGCCACAGTTCATCACTTAGGAAGCCCAAGACAGGAACTCAGGGCACGAACCTGGAGGCAGGAGCTGAAGCATAGGCCATGTTCACTGGCTTGCTCACTCTGGCTCATGCCCAGCCTGCCTTCTTATACCATACATAACTACTTGCCCAGGTGGTACCACTCACTGTGGGCTGGGCCCTTCCACACTGCTCGACCATCAAGACAATACTCCACAGATGTGGCCACAGGCCAATCCAATGGAGCCAATTCCCCAGTTGAGGATCCCTCAACCCAGGTGTGTCAAGTTGACACTAAAGCTATCCAGCACAGAGCTGGTCTTCAAATAGCACCTGATAAAATTCAATTAAAACCTCCTTATTTATTTTTAGGCTTTGAGCTATTCCATAATAAAATCCTCTCACAAAAGGTTCAGCTCAAAACTAATCATTTAAAAACTCTAAATGACTTCCAAAAGCTTCTGGGAGACATCAATTGGCTCAGACCTTATCTCGAGTTAACTACTGGAGAACTTAAGCCTTTATTTGACATCCTTAAAGGGGACACAGATCCCACCTCTAGTCGTTCACTAACAGCCCCCACTCTAAAGGCTCTTTGAGCAGTGGAAAGTGCAATACTAAACCAAAGAGTCACCTTTATCTATTATGAAAAACCTCTTCTTCTAATTATTTGTGCTACTGAATTCACCCCCACTGGAGTATTTTGGTAGGAGGGACCCCTTTTCTGGGTACAATTGCCTGCTTCACCACCCAGAGTTCTCATTCCCTATACCTCCTGGGTGGCAGAACTTATAAAAACTGGACACGACCAAAGCAAAAAGATATTTGGTAATGACCCCACCAAGATTATCCTGCCCTATTCCCCTGCTCAGATTCAATGGTTAATGCAAAATGACGATAACTGGACCATATCCTGTACTTCTTTTCAGGGAATCCTTGACAATCACTATCCTGTTAAAAAGCTTCTCCAGTTTCTCAGGGTCCAACCATTTGTTTTCCCTACACTGACTTCTCCCTGACCCATTCCTTGTGCCTCCCTAGTTTTACCAATGGCTCCTCTAATGGAGTGGCAGCCTTCACCATAGACAATCACACCACATCCTTACAATCCCCATTTCATTCTGCTCAATTAGTTGAACTTTTCGCCGTCTTACAAGTTTTCCAACACCTCCCAAATACCCCATTTAATCTGTATAATGATAGTGCTTATATTGCTCAATCCATCCTTCTCTTGGAGACTGTGCCATATAAAACCCACCACAAATGCCACTTTTCTGTTTTTTTCCATTCAACAACTCATACATTAGCTTGATGGTGTGTGAGCCTCTCCTTGACTGATAAGTTTGACTGGTTGTTAAACTCTGATTGGCTGGTGAACTTATGAAAGGCTGCATAACGGGCCCCTCCTGGCCACATTCCTCCCAAGTTGAGATTAGTCCTGGCAACATGATTTAATGAAACCCTACTTTAAAACTCCAAACAAACACACCTTCCCAGTACTCCAAGGAAGAGGCAGGTGGATCTCTGTGAGTTCCAGGCCAGCCTAGACTACAGAGCAAGTTCCTGGCCAGGTGGGACTACAGGTAGATCCTGGCTTAAAAACATTTAAAAAACAAAAAAACAGATTCAGCTGGAGAGATGGCCTGGCAGTTAGGAGTGCAGATTGCTCTTGCAGAAGACCCAGGTTTTATTCCCAGCACCCACGTGGCAGCTGAGAACTCTCTTTAATTCCAGGGGAATCCAACACCAGGGTGTGCAGTCTGGTTGAAGGGGGTCTTATAGGGGCCCAAGTGCTACCAGGGTCCCCACTGCCAAGGGCCCTCAGTCCCCTGGAGGAAGAGGAGGAGTATATGGGTTTTCTTTCTGGTGTGGGTGCAGGAGTCCTGTCCCAGTGTGCAGAGCAAGAGGCTGCCTTGCCTGGAGTCAGGGTAAATTCCAAGGTATCCGGTCTATTCTGGGCACAAATGTGGACAACAGCCCAAGCTTAGTGATCCCAGGCCTGAGACAGGCGGCAACCAGAGCAGCCACCTTCCCTCAGCCTGGGAACCCCCAGCAGCCCAGCCTCAGCCACAGAAGTCCATGGATCAGCAACTTCTGCAACAGTCCCAAGAACAGAGACTCCAAGCCTTGAGGGCTCGCATTCAAAGCTCCCAGACCCAGGAGAAGCTCCAAACCAGAAAAAGCAAGATCATCACTTTCCATGCTTGTGCTGTTCTCCCTGGCCCCAAGCAGGAGGCGCTGGAAGCAACTGGGTTTCTTCTTTCCCCAAGCACAGCAGGCTCCCACCAGCCCCCGCCCCTCCCCAAGTCCCAAGGGGCCCTGGACTGCCCTTGGCCCACAGCAGCAAGCTGGGTGCCAAGAAACCAGCCCCACTCATGGCCAAGTCCCTGAGAGGTTATAAGAACAGGTTCTCGGGCTGGAGAGATGGCCTAGCAGTTAAGAGCACCAACTGCTTTTACAGAGGAGCTGGGTTCAATCCCCAGCACCCACATGGTGACTGAGAACTGTCTGTAACTCCAATTCCAGGAGAACTCCAGTTCCAGGGGGATCCGAGACCCTCTTCTGACCTCCACAGCATTGCACGACACTGGTGCACAAACCTACATGCAGACAGTACATTCATATAAATAAATAAATAAATAAATAAATAAATAAAAAAATCCAAAACAAGTACTGTCTTATTTCAAAGGGAAGAATCAGGCACTCTCAAACAAAACCTAAGTCCAGCAAGCAGCTCAAGGCTGGACACCTGGGATTCACTCACAATCTTCTGGGCTCCAAAGCGTTTTGGCAGCTCCCCTTCTCCGACTCGGCCATCCCTAGCACACACAGCTCATCTCGCAGACCCAGGCCAACTCCATTCCACACCTGCCGCTGCTCTTGGTGGTCATCCCATGGTACCGGCATCTCCAAAAAGCTGGGGTCACCACTGAAACTGAGGCAGCACCTTCACCAATGGTCTCTTCTGACCTCTCCTGGTGCAAAGCCTCAGCTTCTCTCCATGACCCCTGCAATCCTGGGGTCTTCACTGCAACTGAGGTGCACTTCCAACAATGGTCTTTCCTGACCTCTCACAGTGCCAAACCTCGGCTGCTCTCTGTGACCCCCTCAAATTTCAACATCGGAACCATATAGGGGACTCTTATATGTTACCAAGTTCTGCTTCTGGCTCGAGATGGAGGCTCAGGCCCCTTCTGGACCACAGCTTCTGTGTGCTGACCCTGAAGAAATTCTTCCAAGAAGATTTCACCACAATGATGCTGGTCTCTTGTTACTTACAGCTGATTTTTTCAGCCCCAGCTAACCAGCATCAATTGTCCCTGTACAGCAAAGATTTTCCTTCAGGTTCTGGCCTCTTGTTACTTACAGCTGATTCTTCAGCCCCAGCTGACCAGAACCCACATATTAAACAGTCCTGATGATCTCTGCTTCCCTTTGAAACTTCAAAAGCCAGGCCTCCGTCATCTATAACTCCTTCAACAAAAACTGCTCCAAGCTCCACAGCAACAAAACAATCTTCAGACACTCAATGATCTTCCCAGCCCAAAGTTCCAAACGCCACCACAATCCTTCCCCCAAACACCAAGGTCAGGTCTGGCACAGCAATACCCCACTCTCCTGGTACCAATTTCTGTTCTAGTTTGTCTTCCATTGCTGTGACAAAACACTCCGACCAACACCAACTTGGGGAGGAAAGGGTTTATTCAGCTTACATCTCCTGGGCCACAGTTCATCACTTAGGGAGCGCAAGACAGGAACTCAGGGCACGAACCTGGAGGCAGGAGCTGAAGCACAGGCCATGTTCACCGGGTTGCTCACTCTGGCTCATGCCCAGCCTGCCTTCTTATACCATACATAACTACCTGCCCAGGTGGCACCACTCACTGTGGGCTGGGCCCTTCCACACTGCTCGACCATCAAGACAATACTCCACAGATGTGGCCACAGGCCAATCCAATGGAGCCAATTCCCCAGTTGAGGCTCCTTCAACCCAGGTGTGTCAAGTTGACACTAAAGCTATCCAGCACAGAGCTGGTCTTCAAATAGCACCTGATAAAATTCAATTAAAACCTCCTTATTTATTTTTAGGCTTTGAGCTATTCCATAATAAAATCCTCTCACAAAAGGTTCAGCTCAAAACTAATCATTTAAAAACTCTAAATGACTTCCAAAAGCTTCTGGGAGACATCAATTGGCTCAGACCTTATCTCGAGTTAACTACTGGAGAACTTAAGCCTTTATTTGACATCCTTAAAGGGGACACAGATCCCACCTCTAGTCGTTCACTAACAGCCCCCACTCTAAAGGCTCTTTGAGCAGTGGAAAGTGCAATACTAAACCAAAGAGTCACCTTTATCTATTATGAAAAACCTCTTCTTCTAATTATTTGTGCTACTGAATTCACCCCCACTGGAGTATTTTGGTAGGAGGGACCCCTTTTCTGGGTACAATTGCCTGCTTCACCACCCAGAGTTCTCATTCCCTATACCTCCTGGGTGGCAGAACTTATAAAAACTGGACACGACCAAAGCAAAAAGATATTTGGTAATGACCCCACCAAGATTATCCTGCCCTATTCCCCTGCTCAGATTCAATGGTTAATGCAAAATGACGATAACTGGACCATATCCTGTACTTCTTTTCAGGGAATCCTTGACAATCACTATCCTGTTAAAAAGCTTCTCCAGTTTCTCAGGGTCCAACCATTTGTTTTCCCTACACTGACTTCTCCCTGACCCATTCCTTGTGCCTCCCTAGTTTTACCAATGGCTCCTCTAATGGAGTGGCAGCCTTCACCATAGACAATCACACCACATCCTTACAATCCCCATTTCATTCTGCTCAATTAGTTGAACTTTTCGCCGTCTTACAAGTTTTCCAACACCTCCCAAATACCCCATTTAATCTGTATAATGATAGTGCTTATATTGCTCAATCCATCCTTCTCTTGGAGACTGTGCCATATAAAACCCACCACAAATGCCACTTTTCTGTTTTTTTCCATTCAACAACTCATACATTAGCTTGATGGTGTGTGAGCCTCTCCTTGACTGATAAGTTTGACTGGTTGTTAAACTCTGATTGGCTGGTGAACTTATGAAAGGCTGCATAACGGGCCCCTCCTGGCCACATTCCTCCCAAGTTGAGATTAGTCCTGGCAACATGATTTAATGAAACCCTACTTTAAAACTCCAAACAAACACACCTTCCCAGTACTCCAAGGAAGAGGCAGGTGGATCTCTGTGAGTTCCAGGCCAGCCTAGACTACAGAGCAAGTTCCTGGCCAGGTGGGACTACAGGTAGATCCTGGCTTAAAAACATTTAAAAAACAAAAAAACAGATTCAGCTGGAGAGATGGCCTGGCAGTTAGGAGTGCAGATTGCTCTTGCAGAAGACCCAGGTTTTATTCCCAGCACCCACGTGGCAGCTGAGAACTCTCTTTAATTCCAGGGGAATCCAACACCAGGGTGTGCAGTCTGGTTGAAGGGGGTCTTATAGGGGCCCAAGTGCTACCAGGGTCCCCACTGCCAAGGGCCCTCAGTCCCCTGGAGGAAGAGGAGGAGTATATGGGTTTTCTTTCTGGTGTGGGTGCAGGAGTCCTGTCCCAGTGTGCAGAGCAAGAGGCTGCCTTGCCTGGAGTCAGGGTAAATTCCAAGGTATCCGGTCTATTCTGGGCACAAATGTGGACAACAGCCCAAGCTTAGTGATCCCAGGCCTGAGACAGGCGGCAACCAGAGCAGCCACCTTCCCTCAGCCTGGGAACCCCCAGCAGCCCAGCCTCAGCCACAGAAGTCCATGGATCAGCAACTTCTGCAACAGTCCCAAGAACAGAGACTCCAAGCCTTGAGGGCTCGCATTCAAAGCTCCCAGACCCAGGAGAAGCTCCAAACCAGAAAAAGCAAGATCATCACTTTCCATGCTTGTGCTGTTCTCCCTGGCCCCAAGCAGGAGGCGCTGGAAGCAACTGGGTTTCTTCTTTCCCCAAGCACAGCAGGCTCCCACCAGCCCCCGCCCCTCCCCAAGTCCCAAGGGGCCCTGGACTGCCCTTGGCCCACAGCAGCAAGCTGGGTGCCAAGAAACCAGCCCCACTCATGGCCAAGTCCCTGAGAGGTTATAAGAACAGGTTCTCGGGCTGGAGAGATGGCCTAGCAGTTAAGAGCACCAACTGCTTTTACAGAGGAGCTGGGTTCAATCCCCAGCACCCACATGGTGACTGAGAACTGTCTGTAACTCCAATTCCAGGAGAACTCCAGTTCCAGGGGGATCCGAGACCCTCTTCTGACCTCCACAGCATTGCACGACACTGGTGCACAAACCTACATGCAGACAGTACATTCATATAAATAAATAAATAAATAAATAAATAAATAAATAAATAATAAATAAATAAAAGAACAGGTTCTCTAGAAGATGAACCCAGGGGAGGTGACTCAAGAGTCTGGGGGACTCTGCCAAAGAACCATAACCTTTCCAAGGCCAGATCACTGGAACCTTGAACCTGGGTGGGGGCGGATTCCTGTGCTGCACTGCAAAAGGACCACACACTTTTTTCTAAAATTTCTCAGGTGTTTGGGTGGCCAGCAGGCAGAGGAGGGCAAAGGATTCCTGAGCACCAAGCGACAGGCCCTGAATAGCGAAGTCACAGCAGGGGACCCAGAAAGCACAAATCTGACCTTGCACAGAGGAGTAGGCATCTAGCAAAGACCCAGAAGCCAGACCCTGGTGGCCCAGGACCAGAGCATGAGCTCTGATAGCAGATAACCCCCTGTCATGAATTGGGATCCTGAGACGAAGCCTGAGTTTAACTTCTGGACCGAGTTCTGGCCTGGGTACCAGCTACTGATGATGGGAAGTGGAGATTGACTTTGCTCTCACTCCCCATTGGGGGACCCCCTGTGAGATTCCACTGAGAAGTTCTCATCTGAGAACACTGGAACATGCTGCCCCCATGACCCCACCAACATCTAGACTCTGTAAATGGGTGGTTGTTTGTTTGTGGCAAGGTTTGGTAACTTTCTTCCTGGGAGACCACTGCTGAGCTTCTTGTTTTGCAATTTTTTCTGCCCTAGAGCAATAGGTTTTGCATTTAACCATAATGGTCAGGCTCTGCTCTGTCACTTGTCTCACTGGCAAATTGGCTCATGGTTCTTCTTGCAAACTTTGTTACATAGGTTCAAAACCTCCCACTTGGCTTCGGGGGTCCTCAGCTGCCATAAACCTGACTCCCTGCTCTGCTGGAAAAATTTAGAGAACTCCCCTGGGGCCCTGCCCTGCCCAAAGCATTGAGTCCTCTGTACCTCCTACTGCAGGCTAAAGGAGAAGAGAAGGGATCCAAATTTCTCTCCAGATTTAAAGGCTGTAAGTATGTCACTGTTTATGGTAACTGTTCTTCAATGTGTCTTAAGAAATTCATGTACCCTGCTCATTGGTCATTGTAAATTGTCTATGTTGGTTCTGTCAAAAAGAGTGGCCACTTCAATTTTCCATCTTTTATGTGCACTCAACAATTTGTTTTGGCATTCCAGGCTAGATAACCACGTGCAAACTTTAAAATATGGAATTGAAAAATGCATTTGAGGCTTAAAATTTCCAATACAACAGACATTTTTTATCAAATACTCACACAGAATGGTCATTGTTCATAGGAGTTAGCCTCTGAGTTTGACTGTTTAAGGTCCTATTTCTAGATGACTTTGGATCTTCTGTTTGCTTTTACGATGTTCAGTCTACTTTGCCTTTTATTTTAGACCTTTGTGAGCCATGTTCTCTGGCTAGATGTAGCCCCAATTCATTATACTAACTTTCCTTCTGGGTTGGGAATGATTCTGGAACTGGCTTTTTGTTTTGGGTAGGGCCAGTCTTTGTTGCCCTCTTGAGATTGGGCGTGGTGGCACCCACCTTGAATTGCAGTCCTTGGAAGGCAAGAGGCAGGAAGTTCTTTGTGACTCAAGGCAGCCCATCTGGTCCTTTGGTGATTTTTCCACCCAGATGCTACTAGGAAACTCATCCAAGGACCAAAATATAAACTCCTTTATGCTAGATAGAAAAAATTACGATCAGCAGTTAACTCAAGGAAACTTGATCTGGCCTGGGTGGATGGTCCTTTAGATCTTGGAGAATCCCCTGAGATCCTAGAGTGGCCCCATGTTCAACTGTGTGTCTCTGCTAAGAGACCCATTTTTGGGGTCTGGATCACCTGGATGAGTTGGGTGCCACATGGCTTCTGTGGTGCATTATAGGAGCTGATTTCAAGGATAGTCTGTTTCTGGAAGGCAAAGGGACTTCCCTGGATCTGTGCCCTCTTTGCTGATCTGGCTGGCAGATCCCTCCTGCAATGCTTGTGTGTTTGTGTTTGGTAAGATGGTCTCAGAGAACTGGGTGAATCAAGCTCATGAAAACTTTACCTTCACTCATGCTTTCTAGTCTCCATTTGATGAAGGCATTATATAAATTGTTGTGATCACTTTAAGATATTAGAGCATCACCTCCTCACCCAGGCTCCTGATGTTTTGATATGGATGCTGTGTTTGAGTCGTTTCTAAAAACAAATCAAGCTCATATTAGCTTATGGGTAGGAACCTGATTTGGAGGGTTTGTAATGCCTTAAGCCCTCACACTTAGTGAGATCTTACTTCTGGAATGCCTGATCAGAAACATTAGATTTTAATGGTCTAACCTGGTACCCTAAAAATATCTTTAAATGATTTATCATTCTAGCAACAAGTCCAGAATGGACTGGGCCAGCCACTGTTTCTTGCTCAGGTGGGGACAGTGCAAGACTGAGGATCTTAGTGGGGCTTTATTGTGTCCTGCAGGATTTACTTACCTCCTTAAGCTTAACTGCTGTCCTCCTGTCTGGTCCCTCCTGGGAATTTCTCCAGCCAGCGTGTGGGGGAGCCCACAACCTGTAATCCTATGCATGCTTTCAATCTCCAGCAAGAGCCCAAGGTTTAGGTTAAAAGTGGAAAATACAGATTTCTGAACAAACTGGATTTATCTGGCACCATTATCATTTTCCATCTCTTATTAAGTGTGGAAAATCTCAGTTAGGGATATTACTACATTTCTGAAAATGATCTGAAGTTTTGGTTTTGAAACTAGTTCATCATGGAGACCATTGTAAACCACAGTATTTTATTTTTATGGAAATGCTTCTAGTATTCTTCACAGTAAGGGGTCCATCTACTTGTGAATGTTGTTATGTCTCATGGTATTATGCCAAGGAAATGGGTGAAAAGATGTTAGAGAGATCTAGAAATGGAGATAATTTTAGTAAGGATTTATATGAATATGATGAGAAAGTCTATGTCAAGTGACAAAATTACTGAGGAGGTTTGTAATATCACAGGTAATAGGTGAGACTACATGGATAAGCTTAATTGTCTAAGTCTTGGTCAACTAGTTTAAGAATTAAAACATATATCTTGTCAAGTGTTTGTTTAAGAGTGTTCAGTTTTACCCAGAGCTTATATCTCCTCATCACATGGCGCTTCAAGGTATTAGTAAAAGGATAGATATACAGAATTGCTTCTATGTTTTCAGTCCACCCCTGGCTTGCACTGGACTCCTTGTTACAGGTTTGGATTAAATGGACACAGACAAATGAGGGTTATCTATGCTACTGAAAAATGTACTTTGTTTTCTTGCAAAGAGTTTCTTTTTTTTTTTTTTTTTTTTTTTTGTCTTTTTGAGAGCAAGGTCTCCCTGTAGCCCAGCTATGTCTCATGGAACCGCTCTGTAGACCAAGCTGAGTTGATGTTGATATTTCCTTAGCCTAACAAGATTAATTTTGTCTCAAAACAGTTAGGCTCTATCTTCCTGACACCAACTGCATGTGGTCCCAGAGAAGAAGTTTTGATTGTTTTGGTAATCCTTATCAGTTTTATTTCCTAGTCTTCCTGTATGGGTACAACTCCTGTCTTTCTGGGAAAACTATAAATCAGAATAGGGGGGGTCAAAAATAAAGAGATGTTGTCCCCTGTTTGTAGTAATTGTAGTGAACAGCTTTACAGCTTAAAATAACCCTGAAATATGTTTAATTCTGATCTTGTGGCTATGTCCTGCTTAACCATATGGTCGATTAAGTTCCCTTCCTCCAGTCCAATATTATATAATGCTTGCTTTAATTTTTGTTCAAGTCTTATGTATTAAATATTGATGCAGTAATTAAAAGTATTAGACCTGGGCTGGAGAGATAGCTCTAGAGGTTAAGAGCACCGACTGCTCTTGCAGAGGACCTCGGGTTCGATCCCAGCAACCCGCATGGTGGGCTGAGAACATCTGTAACTCCAATTCCAGGAGAACTCCAGTTCCAGGGGAATCCAACACCCTCTTCTGACCCGCGGCATTGCACAACACGGGTCACAACCCTACATGCAGACAGTACACTCATACACATTCAAAAATAAATTAAAATAAAAAAAGTATTAGACTGGTGTAACTTAGCCTTCTGGATGGTAATGACCATACTTATTGCCCATAACTATTTGCATGAGGGACTTAAGGAACAACATTTTTTTCTTCCCTCAAGGTCAACTTAAGTCCCAGGGGACTATGTCTGGGGCATCTCCTGAAATGTTTTGCAATTGTGAGTCACAGTCCTCTTGGACAGAAAAATCTTGGAGGCTCCAGCAAAGGAACTCTAGCTAGTGTTCAGTCCTATAAAGAAAATGTCTTCATGCTTCAAAAGTGAACCTGGTCCTGCATGTCCTGGACTTTGTCCTGCAGTGGATGGAACTGGCAAAAGCCAAGAGAGCCAGAGCCCCCCCCCCACCCCCCACAAGAAAAAATCCAAGTAGCCCCTAAGGACCAGATACCCTTCAACTGACCCAACAAAAAAAAAAAACTTGGTTAATTTGCGCGCTAACTGTATGGACTTAACACCCAAAGAACCGATGACCAATAATATAGTAATAATTCTAATTCCTTATAAATCTGAGAGATGAGGGCTTCAACACTTAGATTTCTAAAGTTATTTAAAGTCATTAATGAGATCTCGTTGGTTACCAAATAGTAGTTTCCTATTTCTATTTAAGCATCTACATAAGAGAAAACTCACGCCCATGACTATATGAAAATTTCTGGAAAGCAGATTCCTGAATTCAGACACCATGGCCAAAGGAAAAAAGGAGAAGCCTAATAATGGATGCCTCAGAACCCCAGAGTGGGAGGCATCTTTCAACGCTGATACATCTAACAGAGCATAATTCCAGCAGTAATATAAACTTCAAAAACGCAAAAAAAAAAAAAAAGAAAAAAGAAAACAAATGACTCACTCAAAAGATGGAGTAAAGAGCTGACAGAGACTTTCACAAGTGGAAATTAGAGATGGCTGAGATATCTTAAAAAGTGTTCAACATCGCTAGATAATGAAGGAAATGCAAATTAAAAAACCAACTTTAGAAATGCGCTGCAAAACTTGAGTCACCAGTATTCCTGTGCAGGGAGTCCTTAGAGATACCACTAATGGGACATTCTTCCAGTGTCAAGACTATAAAGAGGAGAGTCTGCTCATCTTCAAAGGCAAGCCTGGGTTAGGCAGGACCTGTCTTTGTCACTTGAGTGGATGGAACTGGCAAATGAAAAGACAAAAAAAGGAGCGATGGGCACCTTCTCTGGCCAAAAAACCTGAGGATAGATTCTCAATGACCTTGAGATGGAACAAAAACCTGTTTAATCTGGGATAACAGTGTGACCTTTAGCATCTTAAAGGAAAGTATAATGAGTAATATATAATTAGTAAAGCCTATGAAATTGTACTACAGGTATAAAGTTTAGATATTATATGCAAAAAGAAGAAAAAAAGAAAAACAATTAAAAGAGGCACAGTTTGTTTTGCTTTCTTATAAAAAAACAATGGCAAGTGCATTTACCCTGAAGCTGCCACTGCTTTTGCCATCGTTCAAAGACGTGAGACACAGATTTTTTCATGACTTCTCCCAAATATGGACTGAAGACTCGTGACTCTCCAAATGAATCCTCCAAATCCTCATTGCCAGATGGGGACTGCTGAACATCCAACTTGTAGACTGAACTACTAATGGGTTTCGTCTCTCAGAATATAGGGCTACATTGTTGGACTACCTAAGCTGTATCACGGAGACCAGTACAGGAGGATCAACACAGACACTCGGTGCTTACTTGTACTCATGATACTACTATGGCGTGAAATATTGGTGGAAGGGAAAACCCTAGTGTTGAGCCCAAGGGCAGGACTGATGTTTGATGGGTCTTGCCAATGAGGAGCCTTCAAATATGACATTCTTAAGCCTAATAAACAAAAATTCATACGATCGAAGATGCTAAAAATGAACATATTACATGTGACATGCATGTACTCATATTTTGTAGTGATGCACATTGGATGGAACAACAAGAAAAGACTGGGTCAAAGAACTGACTGAAATGGTGATTTCTGCTTGAAACAGTAAACATCTGCATTACAAAATTTTAAAAGGGACTGAGAAAAAATGAAAAACATGTTGAAAAAATGAGCCTCAGGGTTGGGAGAGAGGGGAAGGAGGGATGCGGTCTAGGTTGATTGAAAAATTTGTATACCCAATTGAACAAAGCTTCAATAAAATTTAGCTTTGAAAAAAAAAGATCACTAGGATGGCTATGATCAAGAAAACAATAATATTAAATGCTGGAGAGGATGAGGAGAAAGTTACACCTCATGCATTGCTTGAAGGAATGTAAAAACTCATACAAACAATGTTTAAAGCAGTGTGTTAAAGAACCCTTAATAAGACCAAAAATGATGACTACCAACCCTAACATACCTACCTGTTGTATACCACACAAGGCTCATTCTACTGTAGAGGTGCATCACAGCTATTTGTTTATTGCAGCTCTCATCAAAATAGCAAGGAGCTATACCCAACCCAACTGCCTCTTAACTGATGAGTGGCATGGAGAAAATGTGTAACTCTACATAATGGAGTACTTTCGAGGTTAAAAAGAAACATGACATCATTGAACTTTGCACGTAAATGTATAAATTAGACAGATGATTATATTAAGTGAAGAAACACTTTCCCAGAAAAACAAACTTATGAATGGTATCCTGTCATCTGTGGGATGTTAGCTAGCACAAGTACCTAGTTGTAAGGCAGACTGAGTAATGTTAATGTTAATGTTAATGTTATATTCCTGTGATCTGAAAAACAATTGTTGTGCTCTTATATTGTTTAATCCCTTTAACAGGTTCTACAATTAACCTGACCATTTTATTTTCAGACTTTGGAATTTTGACATATGGGTGGAAAGTATGTAACCACATTTTAGAGTAACATAAAATCAAAAGAATGAGAAAAAACACTACTTTGTCATGACATTATGTCTAACCACAGTATTTAGTTTAAGGGAGTGCTTCTTAGTATTTTTTTATACAAGGCTGTTTGAGCGTTTGTCCAAGCCTTTCTTGAAATATTATACAGTAATTAAAAATATCAGGCTTGGGCAGTTTCCAAAAGAGCTAGCTGTGGTTAGTAGCATGCAGATGCAGGCACCTTGTTCCAGTCTGGTCGCGCCACTTGGAGAGGCTGATCATGGAGCAGCCCCAGGGGTCCTTCAGGCAGATCTCACAGCCATCTGCACAGTCCCAGCAGGTCTGCGCGCCCACACAGCACTGTCCGAGAATGCTGCTGGCTGTGTGCTGGGGAAGCAGATGCTGCGTGTCAGGTCACCAGAGCACCCAGCTGCACCCGGCCTACCTCCCCTGCTGCCCTTGGCCTCCTTGCCCGAGCCGCTGCCGTGGCCATTGCCCACCTAGCCACCGAGTACGTGTTCTTGCTCAAGGAGCCTACTGAGCCCAAGTTCAAGGGGCTATGGCTGGAGCAGGCGGTGGACAAGATGGTCACTTGCATCGCCACCGTGGGTCTGCCTCTGCTGCTCATCTCGCTGACTATTGCAAAGGAAATCTCCATCGTATCCAGATAAGCTGTTTCTCCCCAAGTTCGTTCTGGCACCAGGCTTCCTTCGGGGGTTCATTCGGCTGGGCTGCCATGCAGCAGAAAGGTTCGCTGCACAGTGAGTCTGGAAACCTCCTGCTCTGGCTGCACTAGTTCTACCTCTACTTCCTCCTGCTGTTCGCCATCCTCCTGTACCTCCCTCCCCTGTTCTGCAGTTTTGCTGAGGCACCTCATCTCTGCTCAGACTTGAAGTTTATCATAGAAGAACTTGACAATGTCTACAACCATGCCATGAAAGCTGCCAAGAGCGCACCTGACGGACGGAGTCGGACCAGCAGTAGTGAAAAAGAACGTGAGGCAGAGTCTGTGGGAGATATCTGAGAGCCACTTCAAGTACCCAATCCAATCGTGGAACAGTACTTGAAGACAAAGAAGAACTCTGGCCATTTAATAATGAAGTACATTAGCTGTCGGGTGGTGACATTCACCATCATACTTCTGGCGTCCGTGTACCTAGGCTACTACTTCAGCCTGCCCTCCCTCTCAGATGAGCTCTTGTGCAGTATCAAATCTGGGGTCCTGAGGAACAACAGCAGCATTCCTGGCCGGTCCCAGTTTAAGCTCATCACTGTGGGCATCTTCTAGCTCCTCAGCCTCATCAACCTCATCGGGTACTCCCTGCTGGTTCCTGTGGTCTTGTACACAGTTTGTCCCCTTCCAGCAGAAGACAGATGTTCTCAAAGTCTATGAAATCCTGCTCATCTTCGATTCTGCATTTCAAGGTCCAGAAGGGTACAAACGACATGATTCCTCCTAACAACCTTCATTCCTGGAACAGAGAACATAACTGATGTCCCCTCCCCCCTCCTTGCCAGAAGCACAGCCTAGGAACTGTCTCCTCCCTGCAAGGCTTATAGCCTTGTGAAGCTGCAGGCCTGGTTCTAGCAGGGAAGAACATAGTATGCATTGTGGCCAACTCATGCATTCAAGGACCAGCAGATAGACTACTATATTATCAATGGCAGTTTATAAAGAGTAAAGTCTGCTTATGCTTCAACAAGGGAAGCCTGATCAAGGAAGACCTGACTTTGTCCATGAATGGATGGAACTGATAAATGAAAAAGCCAAAAAGAGCCAGTAGCCCCCCCCCCAAATAAAAATAAACTTGACGTGACCCCTGAGAACCATATCTTCAACTGACCATGAGAAAAACAAAAACCTTTGCTTAATCTGGGCTATGTGGCCTTAAACAGTCCAGAAGGAAAGTGTAACCAGAAACAAATAATCAGTAAGCCCTGAGAAATTGTACTTCAGGTATTAAAACTTGATTTTAGTAAAAAGACGACGAAGGCTTTAGAAATAATAATAATAATAATAATAACTAATAAGTACATGCACTGTTGTTTTGCCTGGTCTTAAATTCTTGCCTGTCGAAGTGGCAGCATCTACCCTGTGGCTGCACTGCTTTGTCATTCTATTCAAAGACATTGGACACAGCTTTGTAACCTTCAAGTATGGGCTGAAGACTCATGTTTCTCCAGAAATCCTCCAAACCTTCATTGCCAGATGAGGACTGCTGAGATACCCGGCTTATGAACTACGGTAACTACTTTGGGGTTTTACAGCCCTTCTCAGAGTATAGCGGGTGCCATTTTGGACTACCCAGGCTGTATCACGGAGGCCAGTCAGGAAGATCAAGACAGGACATTGTGCTTACTGGACCTCATTTTGGTGAACATGGAAGGACGATTCCTTACGTGGAGCACGGGGGCAGGACTGATGGTGTTTGGGCTTGCCAACGGAGGGAGCCTTCAAACAAATGTACCTAAGGAAACCTGACAATATATTCAGTTTAATAAAAGAAAAAATTTAAAACAAACTATCATAAGCTTGAAGATTGCTAAAATATATGAGCTCATAATTATGATATCGTTGTTACGCGTATATGCAATGAGTGATGGGAACATGGAAGGGCAAACGAGCAACAACACAGCCAAGCACAGGGTTACAGAACTACTGAAACCAGTCTTGTTTCTGCCTGAAACATTAAATTCTGCATCAAAAATTTTTAAAAGAGAGTGAGAAAAAGATAAATAAATAGTTATGGACAGCAAGGCATGAGATGCTTCGGTGGCGTTGCGGTGCGGGACAGGTAAGGGGGAAATGGGTCTGGCATGTATATGATGAATATGTTTGTATGAAATGCCCAAAGCTTCAATGAAAAAACATTTTGGATATTTGGGAAACAAAAGGCAGAGAATAGGATCAGCTGTCTGTAGTTTTTTGGCAAATTTGTTTATCTTGACTCATTATTAAGGACTGATTGATAATATAAAAGAAAAACATTAATTCTATTTCCATATTCTTCCCACTTGAAATCAGGACCACAGATTATTAGTTCAATAAAATGTAAGCAGGCAATCGTCAATTAGTGTTTCCTCACATTGTTTATCCTGGAATTTTTATTACATAGACGAAGGTTGGCGTTTTAGACTTTTTACAGAAGGTCTACTTGGTCTCTGTGTCAGCACGCTAAACCAAGCATGTATTTGTAAGTTAATCCTAAAAGGGATTCAAACTGGATATCCCTAGAAGGGAATAGAGTTTGTCATGGTGGGGAGGGATGGTGAGGATGCTGGACCCAGAGAAAAGGCTAAACTCTCACATTTTTTTAAAATTGAGCTGTTATGTTACTTTCACATACAACTTTTCCCAGTCAAATTTAGTCACATTCCCCCTGTATTCTTCCATAAACAATGAGCACATGCATTCTGCCATACATCTTTATTTTAGTCTTTTTTTTAAATTTTTCAATAGTAGGAAGGTTTACTGGTTTGTGTCAGTTTGATGTAAGTGTTTTGTTGTCCTCATTCTCCTCTGGAGCTCCTGGAACAAGGGCTCAATTCAGAGTCCCAGGGTTCATGGTCCAGATTTGTCCCTACAGGGAATAGATCAGGCTACTTGGTCACCAAGTCATGGATGAAGGTAACCAGCCTCCTGTGTTTGCTGGTGTGCTTGACTATCTTCCAGAAGCCAGTCTCAGCAAGAACCTTAGCCACAATGGGCAACATACATAGTGTCTTCCATGCCTTCTCAGCTTGACCTTAGCAGTATATAGTAGCTCCAGAAGAGGGCTTTCAAGGAACAAGAGACGGGGGTACTCAGATACTGTGGGAGTTTCTCTTGCTTCAAATATGTACAGAGCATTCCTGCTAAGGGAAGTGGAGCATAGTAGCTGCCTGCAGTCACTCTAGGGAACTGACCCCTCGGCACAGAGGCCAGTCAGTTACTTTTGTACCCCGAACCAGAGAGGTACTTTCAATACCAGCTCCCTTAAGCCTGGGAAATCCTCTCGCTCTCCCTTTTTATGTTGGCTTTCCCAGCCTAGCCCAAAGCCTCTTAGTGTCTCTGGACGGGAATTTCATGCTGATGGCTGATTACCTATCTTTAGCTTACACCCAATCACAATTCACTCTACAGCTGACGACCTGATAGGTCTCCCCCAGCCCCAAGTTACTGTTCAACCCACAGGTGGTGGTATGATAGAACTCCATCCAACCCACTAGCCACTGACACTTGAAACCCAGGCCTGCTTCTTGGCAAACTGTATATGCACAAAATAATAGCTGGGATTCTGTGTAATGATAGAGAATGGAGAATTAGACTTTATGCTGACTGCATTCTCACTTTTTTTGTGTATTATTTTTTGATCAGTGCTCCTCTATGTAGCCCTTGGCTGACTTGGAACTTCCTTTTGTAGGCAGGTTGGCCTTGAAACTCACATAGTCCACCTTGCCTCTTGCCTCCCCAAATTACTAGGATTAAAGGTGCGTGACACCACGCCCAGCTATTTTTTTTTTTTGTGTGTGTGTGTGCTGGGAATCTAGCCTGGGTACTCTGGAAGAGCAGTATTTGCTTTTAACCACTGAACCAATCTCTCCAGACCCCCACAACTCACTTTTATAAGCAAAATGACATCAGCTACCTGTGCCAATCACAGGCCCCATTTTTGCATCACTGTACACTGCTGCTCCACCCAGCACACTTGTGCATGGGCCATGTTGGCTAGCATCCCTTTGGGCAAGTGGGGGTTCCAGAGCAGGCCCCATGCTCCCAGCTGGTCTCCAAATGGGTTGCTAGCTGAGAACTAACCCTTAATTTAAATTGGAGCTTCCCAGAATATACTAGTCTCAGGCCTCAGCAGCCAGGGCTGCAAGCCATGCCCCTGATATGGGGGAGTCAGGCAATTTTTCACCCGCATCCCACTGACACCTTGTGTATTTTGTTTTTGGGCTTGTATCGTTAGGGAAATCCAGCTTGAAATTGCAGGCTATCTTTCCAATTAGCCTGCCTTAGGGCACCACATGGCCAAGAGCTTCTGCTGCTGCCCAAAGAGGAGCAAGCAGCATGGCCTATGCGTGGCCAAATGCTGGGTGAGCAAGGGGGTGCAGTGGCATGGAGTTCGGGGCTCGTGATTGGTCCTGGGACTGATGTCATTTGTTTTATAAAAGCAAGCTGTGCAAAGGATGAAGTTCTGAATTCCTTTGTAACATTCCATCACAGGATTCACCGGCCATTATTGTTGTTAAATTATTGGTGTGCGATACAGCTAAGTTGGCCTTGCATTTCGTCAGGGGTGGGGTGACCAGTTGGTTTGGGAAAAAGGTTCCCTTTGCGAAGACTACAAACCTGGGGTAGCTGGTGTTGTGAGTAAAATTACTGTCCAGGCTCTTGGAAGTTGGGAAGTTATGGCCAAGAGTGGAACACATGTCTTGTGGGTCCAGTCTAAGAGCCTAAGCTGGAGTCATCACTTAGGCTGGGCTCATGGGGAAGTTAGCCCCGACTGGTCATTCTGTGCCGAAGAGGCCAGCGTCCCCGCACAGCAACTGTGGGCAGGTGATGTGTCCCCCTCCCCCTAAGCAGGAAGCGTGGCCAGCTGACGCTCCCTGTTCGGCATAAAAATAAAAGATTCCTACACCTCTATCTTGTAAGTNTATTATGGTCTTGCATGTAGGTTTGTTCACCCCAGTGTCGCTGCAATGCTGTGGAGGTCAGAAGAGGGTCTCGGATCCCCCTGGAACTGGAGTTCTCTGGAATTGGAGTTACAGACAGTTTCCAGTCACCATGTGGGTGCTAGGGATTGAACCCAGCTCCTCTGTAAAAGCAGTTGGTGCTCTTAACTGCTAGGCCATCTCTCCAGCCCGAGAACCTGTTCTTATAACCTCTCAGGGACTTGGCCATGAGTGGGGCTGGTTTCTTGGCACCCAGCTTGCTGCTGTGGGCCAAGGGCAGTCCAGGGCCCTTGGGACTGGGGAGGGGCGGGGGCTGGTGGGAGCCTGCTGTGCTTGGGGAAAGAAGAAACCCAGTTGCTTCCAGCGCCTCCTGCTTGGGGCCAGGGAGAACAGCACAAGCATGGAAAGTGATGATCTTGCTTTTCTGGTTTGGAGCTTCTCCTGGGTCTGGGAGCTTTGAATGCGAGCCCTCAAGGCTTGGAGTCTCTGTTCTTGGGACTGTTGCAGAAGTTGCTGATCCATGGACTTCTGTGGCTGAGGCTGGGCTGCTGGGGGTTCCCAGGCTGAGGGAAGGTGGCTGCTCTGGTTGCCGCCTGTCTCAGGCCTGGGATCACTAAGCTTGGGCTGTTGTCCACATTTGTGCCCAGAATAGACCGGATACCTTGGAATTTACCCTGACTCCAGGCAAGGCAGCCTCTTGCTCTGCACACTGGGACAGGACTCCTGCACCCACACCAGAAAGAAAACCCATATACTCCTCCTCTTCCTCCAGGGGACTGAGGGCCCTTGGCAGTGGGGACCCTGGTAGCACTTGGGCCCCTATAAGACCCCCTTCAACCAGACTGCACACCCTGGTGTTGGATTCCCCTGGAATTAAAGAGAGTTCTCAGCTGCCCAGTGGGTGCTGGGAATAAAACCTGGGTCTTCTGCAAGAGCAATCTGCACTCCTAACTGCCAGGCCATCTCTCCAGCTGAATCTGTTTTTTGTTTTTTTAAATGTTTTTAAGCCAGGATCTACCTGTAGCCCCACCTGGCCAGGAACTTGCTCTGTAGTCTAGGCTGGCCTGGAACTCACAGAGATCCCCTGCCTCTTCCTTGGAGTACTGGGAAGGTGTGTTTGTTTGGAGTTTTAAAGTAGGGTTTCATTAAATCATGTTGCCAGGACTAATCTCAACTTGGGAGGAATGTGGCCAGGAGGGGCCCGTATGCAGCCTTTCATAAGTACACCAGCCAATCAGAGTTTAACAACCAGTCAAACTTATCAGTCAAGGAGAGGCTCACACACCATCAAGCTAATGTATGAGTTGTTGAATGGAAAAAAACAGAAAAGTGGCATTTGTGGTGGGTTTTATATGGCACAGTCTCCAAGAGAAGGATGGATTGAGCAATATAAGCACTATCATTATAAGATTAAATGGGGTATTTGGGAGGTGTTGGAAAACTTGTAAGACGGCGAAAAGTTCAACTAATTGAGCAGAATGAAATGGGGATTGTAAGGAAGTGGTGTGATTGTCTATGGTGAAGGCTGCCACTCCATTAGAGGAGCCATGGTAAAACTAGGGAGGCACAAGGAATGGGTCAGGGAGAAGTCAGTGTAGGAAAAACAAATGGCTGGACCCTTAGAAACTGGAGAAGCTTTTTAGCAGGAGTAGTGATTGTCAAGGATTCCCTGAAAAGAAGTACAGGATATGGTCCAGTTATCGTCATTTTGCATTAACCATTGAATCTGAGCAGGGGAATAGGGCAGGATAATCTTGGTGGGGTCATTACCAAATATCTTTTTGCTTTGGTCGTGTCCAGTTTTTATAAGTTCTGCCACCCAGGAGGTATAGGGAATGAGAACTCTGGGTGGTGAAGCAGGCAATGTACCCAGAAAAGGGGTCCCTCCTACCAAAATACTCCAGTGGGGGTGAATTCAGTAGCACAAATAATTAGAAGAAGAGGTTTTTCATAATAGATAAAGGTGACTCTTTGGTTTAGTATTGCACTTTCCACTGCTCAAAGAAGCCTTTAGAGCTGGGGGCTGTTAGTGAACGACTAGAGGTGGGATCTGGTCCCCTTAAGGATGTCAAATAAAGGGCTTAAGTTCTCCAGTAGTTAACTGAGATAAGGTCTGAGCCAATTGATGTCTCCCAGAAGCTTTTGGAAGTCATTTAGAGTTTTTAAATGATTAGTTTTGAGCTGAACCTTTTGTGAGAGGATTTTATTATGGAATAGCTCAAAGCCTAAAAATAAATAAGGAGGTTTTAATTGAATTTTATCAGGTGCTATTTGAAGACCACTCTGTGCTGGATAGCTTTAGTGTCAACTTGACACAACCTGGGTGAAGGAGCCTCAACTGGGGAATTGGCTCATTGGATTGGCCTGTGGCCACATCTGTGGAGTATTGTCTTGATGGTCGAGCAGTGTGGGAGGGCCCAGCCCACAGTGAGTGGTGCCACCTGGGCAGGTAGTTATGTATGGTATAAGAAGGCAGGCTGGGCATGAGCCAGAGTGAGCAACCCGTGAACATGGCCTGTGCTTCAGCTCCTGCCTCCAGGTTCGTGCCCTGATTCCTGTCTTGGGCTCCCTAAGTGAGAACTGTGGCCCAGGAGATGTAAGCTGAATAAACCCTTTTCCCCCAAGTTGGTGTTGGTCGGAGTGTTTTGTCACAGCAATGGAAGACAAACTAGAACAGAAATTGGTACCAGGAGAGTGGGGTATTGCTGTGCCAGACCTGACCTTGGTGTTTGGGGAAGGATTGTGGCGTTTGAACTTTGGGCTGAAAAATCACTGAAATTGTTGCTGTGGAGCTTGGAGCAGTTTTTGTTGAAGGAGTTATAGATGACGGAGGCCTGGCTTTTGAAGTTTCAAAGGGAAGCAGAGATCATCAGGACTGTTTAATTTGTGGGTTCTGGTCAGCTGGGGCTGAAGAATCAGCTGTAAGTAACAAGAGGCCAGAACCTGAAGGAAAATCTTTGCTGTACAGGGACAATTGATGCTGGTTAGCTGGGGCTGAAAAAATCAGCTGCAAGTAACAAGAGCCAGCATCATTGTGGTGAAATCTTCTTGGAAGAATTTCTTCAGGGTCAGCACACAGAACGTAGCTTGGTCCAGAAGGGCCAGATCATCTCAGCAGAACTTGCAATATAAGACTATGGTTCCTGTATGATTTGAATGGAATTAGAGGGGTCAGAGAGAGCAGAGGTTGGCACTGTGAGAGGCAGGAAAGACCATTGTTGGAAGTGCACCTCAGTTGCAGTGAAGACCCCAGGATTGCAGGGGTCATGGAGAGAAGCTGAGGCTTTGCACCAGGAGAGGTCAGAAGAGACCATTGGTGAAGGTGCTGCCTCAGTTTCAGTGGTGACCCCAACTTTTTTGGAGATGCCGGACATGGGATGACCACCAAGAGCAGCGGCAGGTGTTGGAATGGAGTTGGCCTGGGTCTGCGAGAGAGCTGTGGTGCTAGGATGGCCGAGTCGGCAGAAGGGGAGCTTGCCAAAAACGCTTTGGAGCCCAGAAGATTGTGAGTGAATCCCAGGTGTCCAGCCTTGAGCTCTTGCTGGACTTAGGTTTGTTTTGAGAGTGCCTGATTCTTCCCTTTGAAATAAGACAGTACTTGTTTTGGATTTTGCAGCAGCCCACAGTTAAGAGACTTTTAATAGACTGTGAAACTTTAAGTGTTTGGACATTTTAAGGACTGTGAGGCTTTTGAGTTGTACTGTCTTAGGTTGTTATTAATGTTAACATCATACTTTGGGGATAAGAATGGAAAGGTGTGGTTTAATAGTGATGTGTTGGTGTGTCAAGTTGACAAGGGGTCAATTGTGCTGGATAGCTTTAGTGTCAACTTGACACACCTGGGTTGAGGGATCCTCAACTGGGGAATTGGCTCCATTGGATTGGCCTGTGGCCACATCTGTGGAGTATTGTCTTGATGGTCGAGCAGTGTGGAGGGCCCAGCCCACAGTGAGTGGTACCACCTGGGCAAGTAGTATATGTACTGTATAAAAAGGCAGGCTGGGCATGAGCCAGGAGAGACAAGCCAGTGAGCACACCATGGCCTAGGCTTCAGCTCCTGCCTCCAGGTTCGTCCCTGAGTTCCTGTCTTTGGGCTTCCTAAGTGATGAACTGTGTGGCCCAGGAGATGTAAGCTGAATAACCCTTTCCTCCCCAAGTTGGTGTTGGTCGGAGTATTTTGTCACAGCAATGGAAAGACAAACTAGAACAAGCTCCTGTAAGAGCCTTGGAAAGTTTTGGGGGGTAAATAAGAAGTTGAGCATGAGTCAGGGCCAGCCAGGAGGATGTCATCCATATAGTGAATTAAAATATACAGAAGGCCATTGTTGTCTAAATGGATCAATAATTCGAGCTACAAATTTTTGACATAATGTAGAACTATTTGCCATTCCCTGAGGTAAACTTTCCATTGGGAACCTTGGCATAGGGGCCTTTAAAAAAAATACACCATGGCAGGCTAAATGCAAAATATTTCAGATGTAAGGGATGTGAAAAAACAATCTTTTAGATCGATGATAATTTTATGATATCTAGTGGGTATTGCTACAGGGGAAGGGAGGTCTGGCTGAAGAGCCCCCATAGGTACCATAGCTTTATTAATGTCTCTAGATCCGAAGTAGTCTCATCCCATATTCCTATCTTTTTTTATGAACAAAAATAGGAGTATTCCAGGGGGAGGTGGTAGGTTCAATGTGGCCTGCAGCGAGTTGTTCCTGTGTTAACATTGTAGCTGCAGCTAGTTTTTCAGAATTTAAAGGCCATTGATCAACCCATACAGGCTCTGTAGTTTTCCATGATATTTTATCTGCATGGGGTACAGGCATGTCAACAGCCATTAGGATAAATTTTTATAGCTAATGCCATTACGTTAGCTTTTTTGTAATGTGGATAAGTTCTTTTGTTCCTTGGAATGTTTACCTAACCCTTGTCCAGGAGAAAGCTTGATTGAGCATTTGTTGAGTGAACAGTTCATTAGGGCTGCACATAATGAGCCCCATTGGGAGAGAATGTCTCTGCCCCAGAGGTTATGGGTAAGCCTGTAACTATATAAGGGCTGTAGTGGTGCCTTGGTTGCCCTCCTCACTTCCCATGGAACAACCTCAGTGCGTCTGTAAAGGTTAGAGGTTTGT
This sequence comes from Rhizomys pruinosus, assembly GCA_009823505.1. Lineage (NCBI taxonomy): Eukaryota > Metazoa > Chordata > Mammalia > Rodentia > Spalacidae > Rhizomys > Rhizomys pruinosus. The sequence continues at coordinate 1,782,920 of VZQC01003705.1, read as the reverse complement.
CCATTCCCTTAAGATGAGTCATTGAGGCTGTGAGGGGCCAAGATGAAGGCCAATTTTACTAGAAATAATTGTGAGCATCCGCACCAGTGTCCAATGAGACCTTTGAAATGTCTTTCTTTTAGTTTTAAATTTGACTAAGGGTCTTTTTGAGTGATTTCTTATTGCCCAATAAAAAACATTCTGATGACCAAAATCCATCGAGGCCTCTTGTTTGTTTTGTAATGGGATTTCTTATTATTGTTATGAGAGGGGTAATATCAACTTGAGCATTCTACTGGCCAGGGGAAATTGTAATTGGCCCTTGAGAGGCGTGGCCATAAGTTTGTATCTCTCCATATAGTGATTGTCAATAACTCGAGGAGACGATGGTGAGGCCCTGAATGGTAGAACTGGTGCATCCCAGAACGAGGCCAAAAGTGTCCTGAGGCAAGGAGCCAAAGATACCAGTGGGAAGACCTTGAGTTCCCATCTCGGGGGTTAATATTGATTAGAAGGTGGAACAGAGGCCAATCCTGCACTGCTGAGGTTGCATCGGATAGAGGGTCAGTGACATGCTGTTTATCAGGTTTTGGGCTGACTAGAGGGACTGAACTCTGATGCCCCAGGGCTTGGTCTCGCGGGTGGTGGGGGCCCTGGTCTGGCCCCGCACAAGTTTCCTGTCTCGGAGGAGAGGATTTCCTAGAATGTCAGTTTTAGAGTGGCATTCAGTGGCCCAATGTTTGCCTCGTTTGCACCACGGACACAGGGAAGGTGGAGGCGGTCGCGTGGTTGGGCATTCTTTTATAAAATGACCTGGCTGTTTGCAACTTGAAGCAAGTTTTAGATTATTTCCCTGGTGAAAGTCCTTAAGAGCAGCCCCTATGGCTAACACCAATATCTCGAGAAGCTGGGTCCACATCAGCACAAAGTTGTATAAAGTCAGAGATATTTTTACCATGGCGATGTGGGCGTATAGCACTTGACAAGCCGAATTGACATTTTCAAATGCAAGATGCCTGAAGAACTCATTGTCAGTTTCTTCTCTGCCCATGAGGCAGTTCAGCAGCCTCTATAAGACAGCCTACAAATTCATGCTATAGGACTCATGTGGTCCTGTCAAATTTTGGCTAGAGAAGTAATAGCAGACCCTTTTTAAGGGAAACTCTTCCAAGTCTTAAGGGCACTGTGTTGAATTTGTGCGAGGAATCCAGGAGAGAATTTTGCCTGTTTTTCTATTGTGGGTCATAAGGACAGTTGCCCAATAATTTGTCTAAGGTCCAAGCCTTAGAGGGGCCAGTGGCAGCCAAATTATGGCGGGCAGCATCCTGGCACCTTTCAGTATAATCAGCTTTCCATAGGAAAATATCTCTTCTTGTTTAACGTAGCTTTAGCCAACAAATTCCAATCATTGACTATAAGCAAGTCTTCACTAAGAGATTCTAATAATGAAATAGTTTTAAAAGGGGCAACTCAGGACACATAGGAAGAGAAACTGCATTTTTAATTCTGTTTATAGTTTTGAAATTTAGACGGTGCACCGTTGATTAGTAATTAAAATTTCTCAACTCTCCCTATTTCTCCCCATGACTTCCCGACCCCCCGGTTCCTCTGCCACTCATCTCCTCTTGCTCTCCGTCTCTCCCTCATCAGATTTGGAAGCTACCCGTTAAAATTTTTCTCGGTGGTTTTGGAAATGTGGGTCGAGTTACCGGGAAGCATGAAGGGTTTTCTTTTTGGCTTTCGTTTTTAGAGGAATTTTTCAGAACAGGAGGAATGGGGGGAACTAATTTCTAAATCAAGCTCACGCAGCGCCTGAGTAATTGTGACTTTTACCTTTTTGGCTTGGAGCTAATGTTTTAAGGGATTGTGCTTCTTGATAAAGCTTAACAGTGGCTTGTCTAGTTAATTGTTTCTAAGTCAGATTGAGTGTTGATGTGCTGGGGCAAAAAAGGGGGGTATTTTATAGGGCAGAGGAAATGGATCCAAAGGTGCCTAGAGGGGCAGTCTGAATTATGATACCTAACAGCCTCCTCATTAGGGTCAGTCTCTTCCTTGGGGGAGAAGCAATCATCATGGGGGACTTGAGATCATATAAATAAATAAATAAATAAATAAATAAATAAATAAATAATAAATAAATAAAAGAACAGGTTCTCTAGAAGATGAACCCAGGGGAGGTGACTCAAGAGTCTGGGGGACTCTGCCAAAGAACCATAACCTTTCCAAGGCCAGATCACTGGAACCTTGAACCTGGGTGGGGGGGGATTCCTGTGCTGCACTGCAAGGACCACACACTTTTCTAAAATTCTCAGGTGTTTGGGGCACAGGAGAGGGAGGAAGGATTCCTGAGCCACAGCAGGGGCCCTGGAACTAGCAAAAGGAGGGGACCCAGAAAGCACAAATCTGACCTTGCACAGAGGAGTAGGCATCTAGCAAAGACCCAGAAGCCAGACCCTGGTGGCCCAGGACCAGAGCATGAGCTCTGATAGCAGATAACCCCCATGTCATGAATTGGGATCCTGAGGTACAAGCCTGAGTTTAACTTCTGGAACCAAGTCCTGGCCTGGGTACCAGCTACTGATGATGGGAAGTGGAGATTGACTTTGCTCTCACTCCCCATTGGGGGACCCCCTGTGAGATTCCACTGAGAAGTTCTCATCTGAGAACACTGGAACATGCTGCCCCCATGACCCCACCAACATCTAGACTCTGTAAATGGGTGGTTGTTTGTTTGTGGCAAGGTTTGGTAACTTTCTTCCTGGGAGACACTGCTGGCTTCTTTTTTTGCAATTTTTTCTGCCCTAGAGCAATAGGTTTTGCATTTAACCATAATGGTCAGGCTCATGCTCTGTCACTTGTCTCACTGGCAATGGCTCATGGCTTCTTCTTGCAAACTTGTTAACATAGGTCAAAACTCCCACTTGGTTCAGGGGTCCTCAGCTGCCACTAAACCTGACATCTGTTCTGCTGGAAAATTTAGAGAACCCCTGGGGCCCTGCCCTGCCCAAAGCCATGTGAGTCTCTGTACCTCCTACTGCAGGCTACAGGAGAAGAAAGGGATCCAACTTTCTCCAGATTTAAAGGCTGTAAGTATGTCACATGTTTATGGTAACTGTTCTTCAATGTGTCTAAGATTCATGTATTCCTGCTCATTGGTCATTGTAATTGTCTCATGTTGGTTCTGTCAAACCACGTGGCCACTTCAAGTTTCCATCTTTTATGTGCACTCAACAATTTGTTTTGGCATTCCAGGCTAGATAACCACGTGCAAACTTTAAAATATGGATATTGAAAAATGCATTTGAAGGCTTAAAATTTCAATACAACAGACATCTTTCTATCAAATGCTTCACAACAAATGGTCATTGTTCATAGGAGTTAGCCTCTGAGTTGACTGTTTAAGGATCCTATTTTCTAGATGACTTTTTGGTTTCTGTTTGCTTTTACGATGTTCAGTCTACTTTGCCTTTTATTTTAGACCTTTGTGAGCCATGTTCTCTGGCTAGATGTAGCCCCAATTCATTATACTAACTTTCCTTCTGGGTTGGGAATGAATTCTTGGACTGGCTTTTGTTTTGGGTAGGGCAGTTTTGTTGCCTCTTGAGTTGGGCGTGGTGGCACCCACCTTGAATTGCAGTCCTTGGAAGGCAGAGGCAGGAAGTTCTTTGTGAGCCTAAGGTCAGCCCATCTGGTCTGCTTTGGTGATTTTTCCACCCAGCTGCTACTAGGAAACTCTATCTCCAAGGACCAATATAAACTTCCTTTTGCTAGATAGAAAAAATTACATCAGCAGTTAATCAGGAAACTTGATCTGGCCTGGGTGGAGGTCTTTAGATCTTGGAGAATCCCTGAGATCCTTAGAGTGCCCCATGTCAACTGTGTGGTCTCTGTAAAGACCCATTTTGGGGTCTAACACCTGGATGAGTCAGGGTGCCACATGGCTTCTGCTGGTGCATTATAGGAGCTGATTTCAAGGATAGTCTGTTTCTGGAAGGCAAAGGGACTTCCCTGGATCTGTGCCCTCTTTGCTGATCTGGCAGGCAGTCCCTCCTGCATGCTGTATGTTTGTGTTTGTGTAAGCACTGGTCTCAGAGAACTGGGTGAATCAAGCTCATGAAAACTTTACTTCACTCCATGTTTCTAGTCTCCATTTGGATGAAGGCATTATATAAAATTATTGTGATCACTTTAAGATATTAGAGCATCACTCTCCTCCCAGGCTCCTGATGTTTTGGATTTGATGTGTGTTTGAGTCTTTCTAAAACAATCAAAGCTCATATTAGCTTATGGGTAGGAACATATTTGGAGGGTGTAAATGCCTTAAGCCCTCACACTTAGTGAGATCTTACTCTGGAATGCCTGATCAGAAACATAGATTTTAATGGTCTAACCTGGGTACCCTAAAAATATCTTTAAATATGTATCATTCTACAAAAGTACCAGAATGGACTGGGCCAGCCCTGTTTCTTGCTTCCAGGTGTGGGACAGTGAAGACCGGGATATCTAGTGGGCTTTATTGTGTTCCTGCAGTGATTTACTTACCTCCTTAAGCTTGAACTGCTGTCCTCCTGGTCTGGTCCCTCCTGGGAATTCTCCAGCCAGGTGTGGTGGGCCACACCTTTAATCCTATGCATGCTTTCAATTCCAGCACAGCCAAGGTTTAGGTTAAAGTGGAAAATACAGATTTCTGAACAAAATGGAGTTTATCTGGCCCATCTCATTTTCCATCTCTTATTAAGGTGGAAACTCAGTTGGGATATTTACTACATTTCTGAAAATGATCTGAAGTTTTGGTTTTGAAACTAGTTCATCATGACATTGTAACCACAGTATTTATTTTATGGAAATGCTTCTTAGTATTTCTTCACAAGTAAGGGTCCATCTATTTGTGAATGTTGTTATGTCTCATGGTATTATGCAAGGAAATGAGGTGAGAAAGATGTTAGAGAGATCTAGAAATGGAGATAATTTTAGTAAGGATTTATATGAATATGATGAGAAAGTCTATTCAAGTGACAAAATTCTGAGGAGGTTTGTTATCACAGGTAATAGGTGAGACTACATGGATAAGCTTAATTGTCTAAGTCTTGGTCAACTAGTTTAAGAATTAAAATGTATATCTTGTCAAGGTTTGTTTAAGAGTGTTCAGTTTTACCCAGGCTTTATCTCCTCATCACATGGCGCTTCAAGGTTTAGTAGAAGGATAAGATATACAGAATTGTTGCTAGTTTTCAGTCCACCCCTGGCTTGCACTGGACTCCCTGTTACAGGTTTGGATTAAATGGACACAGACAAATAGTGGGTTATCTATGGCTACTGAAAAATGTACTTTGTTTCTTGCAAGAGTTCTTTTTTTTTTTTTTTTTTTTTTTTGTCTTTTTGAGACAAGGTCTCCCTGTAGCCCCAGCTGTCCTGGAACTCGCTCTGTAGACCAAGCTGAGTTGATGTTGATATTTCCTTAGACCTAACCAGATAATTTGTCTCAAAAAGTTAGGCTCTATCTTCCTGAACCAACTGCATGTGGTCCAGAAGAAGACAGTTTTGATTGGGTTTGGTAATCCTTATCAGTTTATTTCCTGTCTTCCTGTATGTGGTACAACTCCTGTCTTCTGGGAAAACTATAAATCAGGATAGGGGGGTCTGAAAAATAAAGAGATGGTCCCTGTTTGTAGTAATTGTAGTGAACAGTTTACAGCTAAGATAAGCCTGAAATTGTTTAATTCTATCTTGTGGGCTATTCCTGCTTAACCTATGGTGTTAAGTCCCTCCTCCAGTCAATATTATATAATGCTGCTTTAATTTTTGTTCAAGTCTTATGTAAAATATTATACAGTAATTAAAAGTATTAGACCTGGGCTGGAGAGATAGCCTAGAGGTTAAGAGCACCGACTGCTCTTGCAGAGGACCTGGGTTCGATCCCCAGCACCCGCATGGTGGCTGAGAACCATCTGTAACTCCAATTCCAGGAGAACTCCAGTTCCAGGGGAATCCAACACCCTCTTCTGACCCGCGGCATTGCACAACACGGGTACACAAACCTACATGCAGACAGTACACTCATACACATTCAAAAATAAATAAAATTTAAAAAAAAGTATTAGACTGGTGTAACTTAGCCTTTCTGGATGGATAATGACCATACTTATTGCCCATAACTATTTGCATGAGGGACTTAAGGAACAATTTTTTTTCTTGCCCTCTGAGGTCAACTAAGTCCCAGGGGACTATGTCTGGGGCATCTCCTGAAATGTTCTGCAATTGTGAGTCACCAGTCCTCTTGGACAGAAAAATCTTGGAGCTCCAGCAAAGGAACTCTAGCTAGTGTTCAGTCTATAAAGAGGAAAATGTCTTCATGCTTCAAAAGTTAAGCCTGGTTCTGCATGTCCTGGCTTTGTCCTCCAGTGGATGGAACTGGCAAAAGCCAAGAGGAGCCAGAGCCTCCCCCTCCCACCCCCACAAGAAAAAATCCAAGTAGCCCCTAAGGACCAGATCCTTAACTGACCTCGAGGAAACAAAACTTGGTTAATTTGGGCTAACTGTATGGACTTAAACACCCAAAAGGAAACGATGACCAAAATATAAGTAATAATTATATTTCCTTTAAAATCTGAGAGATTGGGCTTCAAATCACTAGATTTTAAGTTATTTAAAGTCATATGAGATCTGTGGTTACCAAATAGTAGTTTCCTATTTCTATTTAAGCAGTTACATAAGAGAAAACTCACGCCCTGACTATTGAAATTTCCTGGAAAACAGATTCTGAATTCAGACACCATGGCCAAAGGAAAAAAAGGAGAAGCCTAATAATGGATGCCTCAGAACCCCAGAGTGGGAGGCATCTTTCAACGCTGATACATCTAACAGAGCATTAACTTCCAGAGTATATAAACTTCAAAAAAAAAAAAAAAAAAAAGAAAAAAGAAAACAAATGACTCACTCAAAAGATGGAGTAAAGAGCTGAACAGAGACTTTACAAGTGAGGAATTAGAGATGGCTGAGAATCATCTTAAAAAGTGTTCAACATCGCTAGTAATGAAGGAAATGCAAATTAAAACAACTTTAAAATGTCCTGCAAACTTGAGTCACCAGTATTCCTGTGCAGGGAGGTCTTAGAGATACACTAATGGGACTTCTTCCAGTGTCAAGACTATAAAGAGGAGAGTCTGCTCATGCTTCCAAAAGGGAAGCCTGGGTTAGCAGGACCTGTCTTTGTCCTTGAGTGGGATGGAACTGGCAAATGAAAAGACAAAAAGGAGCAATGGGCACCTTCTTGGCCAAAAAACCTGAGGAGTAGATGTTCAACTGACCTTGAGAAGACAAAAACCTTGTTTAATCTGGGATAACAGTGTGACCTTTAGCATCTTAAAGGAAAGTATAATGAGTAATATATAATTAGTAAAGCCTATGAAATTGTACTACAGGTATAAAAGTTTAGATATTAGTAAAAAGAAAAAAAGAAAAAAATTAAAAGAGCACAGTTGTTTTGCCTTTCTTATTGGCAAGTGCATTTACCCTGAAGCTGCCACTGCTTTTGCCATCGTTCAAAGACAGGAGACACAGATTTTCAACTTCTCAATATGGACTGAAGACTCGTGACTCTCCAAGAATCCTCCAAATCCTCATTGCCAGATGGGGACTGCTGATACACCCAGCTTGCAAACTGAGCTACTAATGGGGTTTCTGTCTCTTCAGAATATAGGCTACCATTGTTGGACTACCCAAGCTGTATCACGGAGACCAGTACAGGAGGATCAACACAGGACATGGTGCTTACTGGAACTCATATGGTGAATATTGGTGGGAAAACCTCAGTGTGGAGCACAAGGGCAGGACTGATGTTTGATGGGTCTTGCCAATGAGGAGCCTTCAAATATGACATTCTTAAGCCTAATAAAAAAATCATACGATGAAGATGCTAAAATACATATGTGACATGCATGTACTCATATTTTGTAGTGATGCACATTGGATGGAACAACAAGAAAAGACTGGGTCAAAGAACTGACTGAAATGGTGAATTTCTCCTCAAAACAGTAAACTTCTGCATCAAAATTTTAAGAGACTGAGAAAAAATGAAAAACATGCTTGGTATAATACATGAGCCTCAGGGTTTGGGAGGGAGGGGAAGGAGGGGGAATGGGTCTAGGTTTGATTGAAAATTTTGTATACAATGCACAAAGCTTCAATAAAATTAGCTTTGAAAAAAAGACCGACTAGGATGGCTAGCATCAAGATAACAAATGATACCAAATGCTGGAGAGGTTGTGGGGAAAGGGTTACACTCATGCATTGCTGAAGGGAATGTAAACTCATACAACCACTATGGAAAGCAGTGTGGAGAACCCTTAAAAGACTCAAAATGAGCTTACCACCTGACCCAGTCATACCATCCCTGGGTATATACCAACAAGGCTCATCCTACTGTAGAGGTGCATGCACAGCTATGTTTATTGCAGCTCTCATCAAAATAGCAAGGAGCTATACCCAACCCAACTGCCTCTTAACTGATGAGTGGATGGAGAAAATGTGGTACATCTACATAATGGAGTTCTATTCAGTGGTAAAGAAACATGACATCATGAACTTTGCACGTAAATGGATGGAAATTAGAAGATATTATATTAAGTGAAGAAACACTTTCCCAGAAAAACAAACGATGAATGGTATCTGTCATCTGTGGATGTTAGCTAGCACCAAGTACCTAGTTGTAAGGAGAAATGAGTAACGTCAATGTTATATTCCTAGTGATCTGAAAACAATTGTGCTCTTATATTGTTAATCCCTTAACAGGTTCTACAATTAACCTACCATTTATTTTCAGACTTTGGAATTTTGACATATGGGTGGAGGATATTCTAGAGTAATATAAAATCAAAAGAATGAGAAAAAAACACTACTTTGTCATGACATTATGTCTAACCACAGTATTTATTTTATGGGAGTACTTCTTAGTATTTCATATACAAGGCTGCTTGAGCGTTTGTCCAAGCCTTTTCTGAAATATTATACAGTAATTAAAAGTATAAGGCTGGGCAGTTTCCAAAAGAGCTAGCTGTGGTTAGTAGCATGCAGATGCAGGCACCTTGTTCCAGTCTGGTCGCGCCACTTGGAGAGGCTGATCATGGAGCAGCCCCAGGGGTCCTTCAGGCAGATCTCACAGCCATCTGCACAGTCCCAGCAGGTCTGCGCGCCCACACAGCACTGTCCGAGAATGCTGCTGGCTGTGTGCTGGGGAAGCAGATGCTGCGTGTCAGGTCACCAGAGCACCCAGCTGCACCCGGCCTACCTCCCCTGCTGCCCTTGGCCTCCTTGCCCGAGCCGCTGCCGTGGCCATTGCCCACCTAGCCACCGAGTACGTGTTCTTGCTCAAGGAGCCTACTGAGCCCAAGTTCAAGGGGCTATGGCTGGAGCAGGCGGTGGACAAGATGGTCACTTGCATCGCCACCGTGGGTCTGCCTCTGCTGCTCATCTCGCTGACTATTGCAAAGGAAATCTCCATCGTATCCAGATAAGCTGTTTCTCCCCAAGTTCGTTCTGGCACCAGGCTTCCTTCGGGGGTTCATTCGGCTGGGCTGCCATGCAGCAGAAAGGTTCGCTGCACAGTGAGTCTGGAAACCTCCTGCTCTGGCTGCACTAGTTCTACCTCTACTTCCTCCTGCTGTTCGCCATCCTCCTGTACCTCCCTCCCCTGTTCTGCAGTTTTGCTGAGGCACCTCATCTCTGCTCAGACTTGAAGTTTATCATAGAAGAACTTGACAATGTCTACAACCATGCCATGAAAGCTGCCAAGAGCGCACCTGACGGACGGAGTCGGACCAGCAGTAGTGAAAAAGAACGTGAGGCAGAGTCTGTGGGAGATATCTGAGAGCCACTTCAAGTACCCAATCCAATCGTGGAACAGTACTTGAAGACAAAGAAGAACTCTGGCCATTTAATAATGAAGTACATTAGCTGTCGGGTGGTGACATTCACCATCATACTTCTGGCGTCCGTGTACCTAGGCTACTACTTCAGCCTGCCCTCCCTCTCAGATGAGCTCTTGTGCAGTATCAAATCTGGGGTCCTGAGGAACAACAGCAGCATTCCTGGCCGGTCCCAGTTTAAGCTCATCACTGTGGGCATCTTCTAGCTCCTCAGCCTCATCAACCTCATCGGGTACTCCCTGCTGGTTCCTGTGGTCTTGTACACAGTTTGTCCCCTTCCAGCAGAAGACAGATGTTCTCAAAGTCTATGAAATCCTGCTCATCTTCGATGTTCTGCATTTCAAGTCAGAAGGGTACAACGACATGATCCTCTACAACCTTTTCCTGGAAGAGAACATAAGTGATCCCCTCCCCCCTCCTTGCCAGAAGCACAGCCTAGGAACTGTCTCCTCCCTGCAAGGCTTATAGCCTTGTGAAGCTGCAGGCCTGGTTCTAGCAGGGAAGAATATTGTGTGGATTGTGGCCACTCATGATTCAAGGACCAGCAGATGATATATTTATCCAATGGCAGTCTATAAAGAAGAAAGTCTGCTGATGCTTCAAAAAGGGAAGCCTGGTCCAGCAAGACCTGACTTTGTCCTTGACTGGGTGGAACTGATAAATGAAAAGCCAAAAAGAGCCAGAGCCCCCCCCCCAAATAAAATAAACTTGAGTGACCCCTGAGAACCATATCTTCAACTGACCATGAGAAAACAAAAACCTTGGTTAATCTGGGCTGTGTGGCCTTAAACATCCAAAAGGAAAGTGTAACCAGAAACAAATAATCAGTAAGCCCTGAGAAATTGTACTTCAGGTATAAAAGTTGAGATCTTAGTAAAAAAGACGAAAGGTAGAAATAATAATAATAATAATAATAATAATAATAATGCACTGTTGTTTTGCCTGTCTTAAATTCTTGCTGTCAAGTGCAGCTACCCTGTGGCTGTCACTGCTTTTGTCATTCTTCAAAGACATGAGACACAGCTTTTCAACCTTCCAGTATGGGCTGAGGACTCATGTATCTCTCAGAATCCTCCAAACCTTCAGTGCCAGATGAGGACTGCTGAGATACCCAGCTTATGGACTAGGTAACTACTGGGGTTTCAGCCTCTTCAGAGTATAGGGTGCCATTGTTGGACTACCCAGGCTGTATCACGGAGGCCAGTATGGGATGATCAAGACAGGACATGCTGCATACTGGACCTCATTTGGTGACCATGGGAAGGGAAGATCCCAGCGTGGAGCACAAGTGCAGGACTGATGGTTGTTTGGGCCTGCCAAGGAGGAGCCTTCAAACAATTCCTTAAGGAAAACCTGACATATTTCAGTTTAATAAAGAAAAAATTTAAACAAACTAATCATAAGCTGAAGATGCTAAAATATATGACATCATAATTATGATATCTGTGTTACGCGTATATGCATATTTTGGAGTGATGGAAATTGGAAGGAAAAACAACAACAACAGCAAAAGCACAGGGTTACAGAACTGACTGAAACAGTCTGTTTCTGCCCAAAACAGTAATCTTCTGCATCAAAAATTTTAAAAGAGAGTGAGAAAAAGATGAAAAATATGTATGACAGAAGGCAAGAGATTTGGTGGGGTGGGGTGGGGGACAGGAAGGGGAAATGGGTCTGGATTTGATTGGGAAATGTTGTATGAAATGCCCAAAGCTTCAATAAAAAATTGGATTTGGGGGAAACAAAGGCAGGAATAGGATACAGCTGTCTGTAGTTTTTGAGCAATTTGTTTATCTTGACTCATTATTAAGGAATGTTGAAATATAAAGAAAAACATTAATTTATTTCCATATTCTCCATTGAAATCAGACCAAGATTATTAGTTCAATAAATTGTAAGAGGCAATCTCAATTAGTGTTTCCTCACAGTTGTTATCCTGAATTTTATTACATAGACAAGGTTGGGTTTAGACTTTTACAGAAGTCTACTTGTCTCTGTGTCCAGCACGCTAAAACCAAGCATGTATTTGTAAGTTAATCCTAAAAGGGATTCAAACTGGATATCCCTAGAAGGGAATAGAGTTTGTCATGGTGGGGAGGGATGGTGAGGATGCTGGACCCAGAGAAAAGGCTAAACTCTCACATTTTTTTAAAATTGAGCTGTTATGTATTTCCTACAACTTTTCCCAGTCAAATTTAGTCACATTTCTCCATCCATATTCTCATAAACAGAGCACATGCATTCTGCCATACATCTTTATTTTAGTCTTTTTTTAAATTTTTCAATGTAGAAGTTTACTGTTTGTGTCAGTTTGAGTAAGTGTTTTGTTGTCATCATTCTCCTCTGGAGCTCCTGGAACAAGGGCTCAGAGTCCCAGGGGTCATGGTCCAGGTTTGTCCCTACAGGGAATAGATCAGGCTACTTGGTCACCAAGTCATGGATGAAGGTAACCAGCCTCCTGTGTTTGCTGGTGTGCTTGACTATCTTCCAGAAGCCAGTCTCAGCAAGAACCTTAGCCACAATGGGCAACATACATAGTGTCTTCCATGCCTTCTCAGCTTGACCTTAGCAGTATATAGTAGCTCCAGAAGAGGGCTTTCAAGGAACAAGAGACGGGGGTACTCAGATACTGTGGGAGTTTCTCTTGCTTCAAATATGTACAGAGCATTCCTGCTAAGGGAAGTGGAGCATAGTAGCTGCCTGCAGTCACTCTAGGGAACTGACCCCTCAGCACAGAGGCCAGTTAGTCACTTTTGTACCCCGACCAGAGAGGTACTTCAATACCAGCTCCTTAGCCTGGGAAATTCAATGCTTCCCTTTTTTATGTGCTTTCCCACCTGCCCAAAGACCTCTGGTCTCTGGACAGGAATATCAGGCTGATGGCTGATGACCTATCCTCAGTCTACACCCAATCACAATTCACTCTACAGCTGACGACCTGATAGGTCTCCCCCAGCCCCAAGTTACTGTTCAACCCACAGGTGGTGGTATGATAGAACTCCATCCAACCCACTAGCCACTGACACTTGAAATCCAGGCCTGCTTTGGCCTGTATATGCACAAAATAATAGCTGGGAATTCTGTGTAATGATGGTAATGGAGAATTAGATTTATTGCCTGCTGCATCTCACTTTTTTGTGTATTATTTTTGAGACAGTGTCTCCTTATAGCCCTTGCTGACTTGGAACTCACTTTGTAGAGCAGGTTGGCCTTGAACTCACATAGATCCACCTGCCTCTTGCCTCCCAGATACTAGGATTAAAGGTGTGTGCCAACATGCCCAGCTTAGCTGACATGTGGGTGCTGGGAATCTAGCCTGGGTACTCTGGAAGAGCAGCCAGTGTTCTTAACCACTGAACCATCTCTCCAGCCCCCACAACTCACTTTTATAAGCAAAATGACATCAGCTACCTGTGCCAATCACAGGCCCCATTTTTGCATCACTGTATATTGCTGCCCCACCTAGCATCATGTGCATGGGCCATGTTGCTAGATCCCTCTTGGAGTGGGGTCAGAGCAGCCCCATGCCTCCCACATGGTGCTCCAATGGGTGCTAACTGAGAACTAACCCTTAATTTAAATTGGAGCTTCCCAGAATATACTAGTCTCAGGCCTCAGCAGCCAGGGCTGCAAGCCATGCCCCTGATATGGGGGAGTCAGGCAATTTTTCACCCGCATCCACTGACACCTGTGTATTTTTGTTTGAGCTTGTATGTAGGGAAATCCAGCTTGAATTGCAGGCTATCTTTCCAATTAGCCTGCCTTAGGGCACCACATGGCCAAGAGTCTGGCTCTGCCCAAAGAAGGAGCAAGCAGCATGGCCTAGGTGCAAGATGCTGGGTGGAGCAAGGGGTGCAGTGGCATGGAGTTGGGGGGTCATGATTGTTCCTGGGAACTGATGTCATTTGGTTTATAAAAGCAAGCTGTGCAAGGAATGAATTTGAATTCCTTTGTAACATCATCACAGGATTCCCGGCCATTATTTTTTAAAATTATTGTGTGCATACAGGCTAAGGTTGGCCTGCATTTCGTTAGGGTGACCAGTGGGTTGGAAAAAGGTTCCCTTTGCAGACTACAAACCTGGGTAGCTGGTGTTGTAAGTGAAATTCCTGTCCAGGCTCTTGGAAGTTGGGAAGTTATGGCCAAGAGTGGAACACATGTCTTGTGGGTCCAGTCTAAGAGCCTAAGTTGGAATTATCACTTGGGTTGGGCTATGGGAAGTAGCCGACTGGTCTCTGTGCCAAGAGGCCAGCTCCCCACAGCAACTGTGGGCAGGTACTGTTTCCCCATCCCCCTTAGCAGGACTGCGTGCTCCCTGTTCGGCATAAAAATAAAAGATTCCTACACCTCTATCTGTAGTGTGTGGTGGGGGAATGTGGGCAATGAAGGGCAGGAACTGAGGGGGGAAACTGAGGGATGAGGTAGTGTTTCCCCATGTCTGTATGGGATTTGATTTGTGTTGGGGTGTGTGTGTGTGTGTGTTCCCCCATGTGTGTATGGGAATCTGTGTGTGTGTGTGTGTGTGTGTGTGTGTGTGTGTGTGTGTGTCTGTCTGTCTGTCTGTCTGTCTGTTGGCACAAGCTCTTGGATTTTCATGATTTTGTGTGTCCTGGTTTGCTTGGGGTGCTGGTTCAAACCAGGGATTGTGAAGTGTGTCTGGGAATCCCAGAGTTCTCCTAAGTTGCTCAATCTAGCCTCCAACTGGATATCCTCCAGTTCTCCCAACTACAAACCATGCTTCACTGAGGAACAGCAGTCTCTCCTCTTACTTTACAGAGGCCTAGCCATGTGTGCTTGTTCATCTTGGTGTGGGTATGTGCACATGAGTGAAATTTCCTGGGAATTCCTGAAGAGAATATCAGAGAAGTGGAGCTCAATATACAGATAATTTTTGTCATCCCTTTGGGTCCCTTGCTGAGTGTGTGTCTTGTGGTAGAAGACCGTTTAAATCCCATGCCCTCTGTAGCTTTTTGGTGCCACTCTTATGGAGGGAAATCAGGTTTTGACCAGCATGGACAGGAACTAACCAGGGGACTCATAGCTTCCAGTTTTCCATAGTTTTTCTGGATGCTGCTGGTTTCTTCTGCCCTCTGAATCTCTCTTGTTCACGCCCCCAGCACATAGCAAAGCTACAGATGGAAAGGAGCAGTTTCACTGCCACCAGGCCAATCCAATGGGTTTTCATGGCCATCACAGAGGAAATGTAAGTCTTGCATTTTTATACAGGCAGACTCTGGTCTAGGGAAATGAGGATGCCTGTCTTTGAGCCATGCTCCAAATATCAGAAGCAGGCCCCTTGTTATGAGGAGCTCCCTGTGCCTTTTGGGGCTTGAGTCACTGACCAGGTCTATCCCAATTTCAAAATGAAAATGCAAAATCTCTGCTAACTTGCTGAGCATCTTTCTGAAGCCAAACCTCCACCATGTTATTCTCAGTGCTGCAACCAAAGCCTAGACTATATCTGCCAGTCATCCTGGCTGCTTGTTCCAAAACCCAGAATCTGCAATAGGAGAAAGGGGCTACAACCCAGCTCCAGCTAAATAGGGTCCTTCTAGTATCTCTGGGGCCCTCAGCACCATCACTGCCCTGGCTGCAGGTAGTCCCTAGTCCCAGGGCTGCCCACAAATGGATGTCCTTCTTCTCTGGTGTTGGCTTGGTAGTCTGGTACCTGTGGCAAGAGGCCCCATTCAGGGCATTCAGAATGGATTGCAAGATTCCAGTATATTCAGGGGTCGAATGTTACCCCCTACCCTTGGAACCCTATTTCTAGCCACTCCATGTTTCTAAACAGCAAGGTTTCCTTGCCTTTGTCTCTCTACTTTGTCTTTTCTACTCTTTCAGGCCCCTCTTCCTCTATTATCCCTGGGCTGTAGGATGATAGTATTTGATATTTTTTCCCATTGTGAGTATAATCCAGAGTCTTATATTTGCCTAAATTGACCAGGTGTTGGTCCACGTGTTAATTTCCAGAAAATTTAAAATCTTCTTTAATGTGACTTGGGAGAGGTAGTATTCTATGGTACAATAATAGCTTATTAGAAGTTGGTGTAGTACTGCATCATGTGGATGAATAACAATTGTAGGATAACACTGCTAAGTATGGTTTCTATCTGAAGTTGGACTTATATCCTATCAGAATGTGTTTGGTTATTCTCATCTGTGGTTGATTACTGTCAGGTCATTCATTTTTGTTGCTGACAGGTTTTATAGTTGGGCAAGGTTAATGATTAATTTTCTCTTCCAGTAGGATGTGTATCACCTTCTAGTACTATGAAAGCTAGCCAAAAGAACACTAAATTTGAGGTCAATACCAGCTTTATTTCTCTGTTTGTTGCATAATTAGCATGCATAGTGTCTTCTGAAATAGGGCCTTATTGTTAAGTGCTGGTGGGTAACAAAGAGATACTCAGTATTGTTTTAAGCATCTATGGGATGCCCTGGCCAGTGACTCCAAAAGAAAAACAAAGGACTTTTGTGTCCCTCATTTGTGGATACTAGCACCAAATCTTTATTCATGAATCAAGCTGGGTAATGTTTTTAGCAAATATAATGTCACATTGCATTGTGCTACTATAGATGTAGCTTGAAGTTTATGCCTCTATTTTCCTAAGTTCTAAGATTTATGAGAAATAATGTCTTCTTTAAAAGCTCTCACCTCTCTATCCTACTAATGAAGCACATGCAATTAGATATTTAGGTATTTAAATAGTATAATATACAGCCTTTCGATCCTACTAATGAAGTACACACAAGTAGATATATAGGTATTCATTAGTAGGATCGAAAGGTTATGCCTGGACAAGCTGGCAGCCCATGAAAGAAAACAGCCAGAACTGACTAGAGACCAAGACATCAGCTCCAGAGAAAGTAGAGTGTTTTGGTTCTCATCCACCTGTGCCCCTTTTCTAAGCCTAGGGAACAATCTGTGGAAGAGGGGGCGTGGTAGAATGTAAGGGGTGCGATTGGGGTTAATGGTGAAACTACAATATAGACTGGACACTCATTTGATCAACTTGATTGAACATACAAGCCCCCCCCACCCCCTGCTGGATGGTGGGACCCATGATCTGTGTGGGTTTGGGCACAACTGCTTGCAAATTGGTTTTACATGAAGGATGCTTGTACTCACAAATTATCACTTATTGTTAAAAAAAATGAAAACAAAACAAAACAAAAAGCGGAGAAAGATGCAGAAAACTTGATGGGTAAGCATGATCTGGGATGGGTAGGGGTGGGGTGGGGGGAAGTGGAAGGGGATATGCCTGAACTGAATTGGAAAATGAATGTATGAAATACACAAAGCAATAAGTAAAAAAAAAAAAAAAAAAAGCTCTCACCTCAAGCCAGGCATGGTGGCACACGCCTTTATTCCTAGCACTGGGAGGCAGAGGCAGGTTGATCTTTGTGAGTTCAAGGCCAGCCTGATCTACAGAGCGAGTTCCAGACCAGCTGGGATTACAAGGAGACCCTCATAAAGACAACAAACAAACAAACAAACAAAAAAACAAAAAAAAACCAAAACAATCTCTCACCTCAAAACAGGCACAGGAATAGAGTGCCAGAAATCTGGCAAAGTTTAAAAAATCTCAAGACTACCCGTAGTGTCATCCTTCCTCCAGCGAGGCCACAGCTTTTAAGACATCACGAAATCGTATCAAATACTTGGAGCCAGGGCTGGGGAGATGGCTAGCAGTTAAGAGCACCAACTGCTCTTCCAGAGGACCCGGGTTCAATCCCCAGCACCCACATGGTGGATGAGAACCGTCTGTAACTCCAATTCCAGGAGAACTCCAGTTCCAGGGGAATCCGACACCCTCTTCTGAACTCCGCAGCATTGCACGACACTGGTGCACAAACCTACATGCAGACAGTACATACAAATAAATAAATAAATAAATAAATAAATAAATAAATAAATAAATAAATAAAATTAGAAAAAAATACTTGGAGCCTACAGTACATTCTCATTCTTTCATACTCAGATATAAGAATTTGGAGATAAGATCAACAAATGAAAGGAAACATACTTTGCTTGTTTTTCTGAGCGTGTGTTGCTTCATTTAGCATAAGAGCTGCTAGTTCCATCCATTCACCTGTAAATTTCTTGATTTTGTTTTTCTTTACTGCTGAGCAGAACTCTCCTTTGTGAATATACCATGTTTTCATTATCCATTCGTCAGCTGAATAACATTTAGTTTGTTTCCATTCTTTGGTTATTGTGAAAGGATCAGCAACAAATACAGTTGTACAAATATTTCCAAACTAGGATGAATCCTGTGGATATATTTCAGAATGACATAAATGGATCATATGGTAGATTTATTTTTAATTTTTAAGTGTTCCCCACACTGATTTCCACAGTGATTGCACCAGTGTGCAGTCATAGCAGTTGTGAATGAGTGTCCACTTTTCCCCACACTCTGACCAAAATTTTGTGTCATTTGTTCTCTTGATCTTAGCCAATCTAACTGGGGTCAGATCCAATTTTAAAGTATGATTGATTTGCAATTCCCTAGTTATTAAATAAGTTGAGCCATTTTCATGGTCCTTCTAAGATACTTTTATTTATTCCTCTGAGAGCTATCTGTTCAGATCCATTGCCCATTTATAACTGGATAGTTTATATTCTAGCTTTTTGAGTGTTTTGTATGATCAGGATATTAATCTTCAGACACGTACAGCAGGTGAAGATTATCTCTCACTCCAATGGATTTTTCTTCAGTAGATTGGATGTTTCCTTTGCTGTACAGACGCCATTTAGTTTAGTGAAGTCCCACTTGTCAATTGTTGACCTTAATTCCTGAACAACTGATGTCCAATTTAGAAAGACTATTGCACATATGTCTTCTAATGTACTGCTATGTTTCAGTGTTTCAGGCTTCACACTGAAATCTTTGATCCATTTGGAAATGATTTTTCTGCAAGGTGGTAGATTGGGGCCAAATTTCTTTCTTCTAAAAATGAAGATCCAGTTTTCCCAGCACCATGTGTTGAAAATGATTTCTTTCCTCTAGTCTAGGTTTTTGGCACCTTTGTCAAATATCTGGTGGCTTAAATTGTGTGTAGTCATATATGTGTCTATTTTGCTTCATTGATATACATGTTTGTCTTGTGCCAATAACATACTGTTTTTATGACTACAGCTCTGTAGTAGTTTGATATCTGGTATGGTAATCTCCCTAGAATTGGTCTTTGGGCTTAGGATGACTTTGACTGTCCAGGTTCCATTGTGATTGCACATGAATTTTAGGGTTTATTTTCTATTTATTTGAAGAATATTATGAAGAATTTTATTGGGATGACATTTACCCTATAATTTATTTTTGGTAGAGTGGTCATTTTCACAATATTAATTTCAGCAAGCCATGAGCACAGATCTTTCTGTCTCCTGGTATCTTCTGCAATCTCTTTCTACAAAATTTAAAATATGGATTATTGCATTTTTAAAGCCTTTAGTTACATTTATTACCTTTTGAGACTATCTTGAGTGGGGGCGTTTCCATGAGTTCTTTCACAAATTACTTATTATTGGTATATAGAAAAGCTTCTAAATTGTGTAAATTAATTTTGTATCCTGAACTTTCCTGAAAGTGTAAATTATTCCTAGAAGTGTTTTGGTGTACTTTGGGAAATCTTTTATATATACTACCATATCATTTCCAAATTGAGATAACTTGACCTCTTCTTTTTCAATTACTACTCCTTTAATTTCCTTCTCTTGGTTTATTGCTCTAGAAATACTTTCAACAACTATGAAAAGGAATGGGAATTCTGGACAGCCTTGTCTGACTCGTCATTTTAATGGGAATGCTTCCATGATTTCTCATTTTAAATGATGCTGGCAGTGGGTTTGTTGTACATAGCTTTAATTATATTTAAGTATTTTCCTTCCAGTCTGATTTCCTCTAGGATTTTTATCATGAAGGCATGTTGGTTTTGTTAAAGGTTTTTGTTCTGTATCTATTGAGGTGAACATTTTAAGTCCATTCATATAAATTTTAGATTAATTGACTTATTATATTGGACCACCCCTGCATCTTTGGAATAAATCCAACTTGGTAATGCTGTATAAAATTTGATTTGTGTCTTTATGTGGTTTGCTAGCATTTTCTTGAGAATTTTTGCGTCTATGTTTCTTAGAGATGTGGGTCTATAGTTTTCTTTATTGCTATGTAATTACCTGGCTTTTTTATTAGCATAACAATGGTGCCATAGAATGAGTTTTGGAGTCCTCCCTCTGGTTCAATTTGAATAATTGAAATTCTATTGTTTGTAAATATTCTTTGACTATCTGGTAAAATTCTGATTTAAATACATCTGGAAAAATATTTATTTAATTGGGAGGATTTGTATTACTGCTTCAAATTTTATTTATTATGGTTATGTTAAAATGTTGATTATTTCTTGCCTTTACTTTAGTGAGTACATTGAATTTGGAAATTCATTCATTTTCTTAGGTATTCTAATTTAATATATTATAGATATTCAAGGTATTCTCTTATAATTCCCTTATAATATTTTGGATAATTATGGTATCTATTATGATTTTTCTTTTCCCTTTCTTCTATGATTTTGTTCATTTGAATTTTCTCTTTATTTTGGGTAATTGGCTAAGGGTGGTCATATAATTAACTCTTTTTAAATTTACTTTTGTATGTGTATGAATGTACTGTCTGCTTGTAGGTTCGTGCACCCGTGTCCTGCAATGCCGCAGAGGTCAGAAGAGGGTGTCGGTTTCCCCTGGAACTGGAGTTAAATATGGTTCTCATCCACCATGTGGGTTCTGGGGAGAGAACCAGGGTCCTCTGCAAAAGCAGTCGGCACTCTTAAGTGCTAGGTTGTCTCTCCAGCCACATATATTTAACTTTTATTAAACAAACATTTAGATTAATCATTGTATGGTATTCACTGTTGCTATTTCATTGAATTCTGCTCTGATTCTTATTCCATCTTGTCTGGTGGATTTGGGTTTGGTTTGTTCTTACCTTTTGAAACTATTGATTGCTATAAATAAGTCATTAATTTGTGCTCTTTCTGCTTTTAAAATATTCATTTTATTATTTTAATAACATTCGTATTAATATATTTTTCACATGTATGTAAGTGCATCTCTGTCATGCAATGCCCACAGAGGTCAGAAGTGTGTCAGATTCTCCTGGAACTGGAGTTGCTGACAGAAGTTAGCCACATTTGAGTCCTGGGAATCGAACATGGGTCCTCTGCAAGAGCAGCCTTTCCTTTTAACTGCTGAGCCACCTCTCCAGCCCTTCTTTCTGCTTTTTCAGTGTAGCTGCTTAGAGCTATAAATTTCCCATTTTGGACTGCTTTTAATGTGTCCCAGAGGTTTTTGTTGTGTTATTATTTTCATTTACTTCCAGGAATACTTTTTAATTTTTTTGTTTTCTTTTACTTATGTTTTATTTTATATGCATGTGCATTAAGCCTGCATGTATGTAGTTGCACTTGTGTCATGCAGTGTCCAGGAGGACAGAAGAGGTCATTGGGTCCACTTGGACTGAAGTAACAGATGATCATTAGCCATCATATAAGTGCTGGGATTCAAACTTGGGTCTTGTGAAAGAGCAAATGCTATAACTGCTGAGTCAACTTTCTAGTGCCATACCCTCCAAGGAATACATTTATGAATAAATTGTTGATGAGTGTTTGTGGATTTTATACATTTTAATCTTATTTAAACCTCCCTTCCTTATGCTTACCCATAGGACTTCATGTATTTTGTCATATATGTTAAGGCTTACTGAGTCGAGTTTGTGTTCTAAGATGTCCCTTGGTTTCAGTTCATCCACTAGAGATTGTTCAGACTTTCTAGTATCACTGCTTTACAAAAATCTCAACTCTCCCTCAACAGTGATCAGCTGCCCATAGTCTTTCAGCAAAATTGTGGCCTCCTGTCTGTTTCCCCAGTTCTATGCTGGGTTTTGTTTGCTTGAGTTTTCATAAGTCATGCACGTTGTGCCACCTTTGCTGTGAGATCATATGAGCAAGGTCCCAGGAGCCTATAAGATTCTGTTTCCTTATAGTCTTCACCTCTTCCCCTGGACCTCCCATCTTTCCACCTCCTCTTCTGCAATTGTACCTGAGCCCTGAGTGGGTGAAGTTTAATACAGGAATCCTGTCCAGGGACTGACTCTATGGAATCTCTTATTCTCTACACTTTTTTGCCAATTTTGGTCCTTTTGTGTTCATCCCTCTCTGTTGCATGAGGAAGCTTCCATGATGAGAGCTAAGAAATGCATTAGTGTTCTCTCTACCCCATTCATTCACTGTGTTCTGTGAGACTTAGGTATAGAAGTTCCATCTTAGACTTGTCACTTAGGGGTGAGCATCTCCCACACACTTATTGTCTGTGTGTGACCTATTGTAGAACTCTGTAATAGACTCCGTCTTTGGAAAAGAAGCTTATGTGATGAGTGTTGAGTGGTATAGCTCTCTGTAATTTCTTTCTTTCTTGATTTCTTCTCTCACCCATTCAGCATTCAGTAGAGTGGTGTTTAATTCACACATTTGTGTAATTACTGGAAAGTATATGCTATTGATATTAAGTTTTATTGCATCTTGATCCAATGGGAAAGATGGAATTATTTCAATTTTGGGATATTTTATTTTATTTTTTTGTCTTTTTTTGAAACAGCATTTCCCTATAGCCCCAGCTGGCCTGGAATTCACACTATAGACCAGGCTGGCCTTGAACTCACAGAGATCTGCCTGCCTCTGCCTCCTGAGTGCTAGGATTAAAGGCATGCACCACCATGCCCGGCTTAAAGATGGTTCTTAGCCACTATGTGGGTGCTGGGAATAGAACCCAGGTCCTCTTGAAGAGCAGTCAGTGCTCCTAACTGCTGATCTATCTCTCCAGCCCTGTGATATTTTACAATGCATATTTTATGACCAAGTATGTGGTCTATTGTAAAGAGACTTCCATGTGTTGATGGATAGAATGTGTGTTATTTGAGTGCATGGGTGGGATATTTTATAGATGTCTGTTATATTCACTTGATGTATGACAGAAAATAATTCATATATTTCTCTGTTTATTCTTTATTTGCTGATCTGTCTGTTGGAGAATGTGGGGAATTGAAATCACATACTAATATTCAGTTGTGGTCAATCTGTTTCTTAAGGTCCACAAAGGTATTTTTTGTTTTTGCTGTTGTTATTGTTCTTTTTGAGACATGATCTCCTTGTAGCCCCAGATGGCCAGGAACTCAATGTGTAGACCAGGCTGGCTTTGAACTCACAGAGTTCCTCCAGCATCTGCCTCTAAAGTGCTGGGATTACAGGCAGACATCAACACAATCAGCTTGAGGACTCTTTTTATGAAAATGGGCACACCATATCTTTAAGCATATAACTTCATCTGAATTTTTTGGTTTGCTCGTTCCTTGATCTGAATATAGTGACCTTCTCTAACTCTTCTCATTAATTTTAGTTTGAGGTAATTTTTGTCATATACTAGTATCAGTATTTCTGCTTGATTCTTATTCACTTTTGCTTGGAATAGTTTCTTTCCATTGTTTCACTCTAATGTGGTGTCTATTCTTGGATGAAAGAGGAGTTTCTTAATGACAACTGAAGGTGGACTTTTCAACTGGGTTGTGTGTTTTGCCTGGAAAGTTGAAGCCATTGTAATTTAGTTATTGAAAGTTTTGTATTGGTTACCCTCCTTTTATTTTACCTTTGTGTTCTATTTTCTTTCTTCTTTTTTTATTTTCTTTTTTTTTAGTATTTTTGAGACAAGGTCTTGCTCTAGCCCCAGCTGGCATGGAGCTTGCACTGCAGACCAGGCTGGCTTTGAACTCACAGAGATCCGCCTGCCTCTGCCTACCAAGTGCTGGGATTAAAGGCATGTGACATCATGCCCTGCTCTCTTTGTGTTCTTAGTCCTTTGGGGACTTCCTCTGTGTTGCAGGGTTCCTGCCCTCACTGGTTACCAGCCCCAAGGCCTTATCGGAACCCCCTTCATGCCAGCTCCATCATGCAGACCAGTCCTTGAGGGTTCCCTGTGATGGGGGTTAGAGAGATGTGAGTGTGCTGTCCACCCGCCCTCCAGCCCTCCTTCCTGAGGACAATCAGAAGCGACAGGGAATCAAATCAAGCAGGAACTCGTTTATTGCAGGCAGCACAGCAATTATAAAGGCAAAAACCCATATGGCACTATATGGGCAGCCAGTCATCTTAAAGGTCAAGGCAGCAAGCAGGCTGCATGAAATGGTTACTCCATAGAACTTAAAGGCAAGGACAAGCTGATCACAAGCTGATCATGAGCTGTTCACGAGCTGTTCACGAGCAAGGAAATGGCGAGGACCAATCAGAAATTTTTCAAAACAAGCCTGGATGCGCCCCTCCTACTTCCTCTAGGTGCCATATTGTTAAGTGTGCTTAAGACAAACTGATGGGCTCCTCAAATGCCCTTAGTAAGGGAGTACTCCAAGACCTTGTGGGTTCCATGCCACAGGCGGGAACAGGGAGGGAGTAGAGACAACTTTGGCAGCATCTAGTAAACCCAACAGATCAGAGAGATTTGGTAGTTGTCAACAGAGGGACAAAGAAATCATTTATTGTAGGATTTTAGTCTTATGTAATAGCTCTGGTGGGCTGTTAACAGAATGGGAGTGGAACAAAAAGAAGTTTACATGTACGTTTACAATGGCCAAGTTTTGTGGCATTTTTTTTCCAAGATTAAGCTTTTATGGCAGGTGCATAAATTGGTTCCAGACACTAAGGTGGGCCTGTGCCTTAGAAGCGACAGGCTTAGGAATGGCGCACCTCAAGTTACATTCCCTGTGGGATGGGCTGCAGGCACCTAATGTTCACCAGGCAAGTGGGAGCTAGCTTTATCTTCTTCCGTGACATCTAGCTTATTGGGGTAAAAGCCAGTTCACTAATGGATTAGCCATCATGGAATATCAGGCACCACAACTCCTCCCCCCCCCCTTTTTTAATGGGGAAGTGTCATCATATTCTTCAAGGTGGTGTTCAGGAATTGCCTGATACTTAACCAGGATGTTCTGCCAACTCAGCAATGATGTTAATTCAGTTTTTAATGCCAGATAACGCAGGAGGTCATTGCTAAGAGCACTTCTAGGGTGAAAAGGTGTCCTATAAAAGGGAGCATCTACGGGGTTAAATGCTTGGGGAACCTGGAGACAAATAATAGGGGGGCTTTTACATTTTGTTCCCACTACCCCATACTCATTGGCATAAAAGCAACATTCCTTCCCCCAAAACATACAGATTCCATTAGTATTTGTATCCAATTTTAAACAGATGCTAAATTTAGCTGTACCCCAAAGTCTCAAATCAGGTTGGAAAATCTGTATGTATAATTATTTTGATTAAATAAAGTCCAGTCTGTATTTGCTGTGATTTCACAGTTTCCTTAATACTTATACTCTGACACACCCCCTTCTTCCCTGAATAGTCCCTAGGTTTTGGGAAACAGGGGTAAGAGAGGGTGAGAAATAGAACAGTTGATGGATGTTTTCTTGAAGTGACACCTGGACTTTTGGGTCTGTTTTGGCTTTCCATCCAACAGGTTGGCAGTTCATCCAGGGGTTCCTTTTTTATCTTTTTTTTTCACATAAACTTATTTTTATTTTTTTAACAAATCGATACCCGTGCCCCCCCATCCCCCCACCCCACCAGAGCTCATGCATTCTGCCAAGCATGCTTTTCATCTCTTTCTCAGTCTTTCTCAATATTCTCCATGAGGAAGTTGACTGTTTTGAGCAGAAGTTCACTGTTTCAGTCAGTTATTCGATGCAGTCCTTTCTGTTGTTGTTGTTTCCCAGAGGCATCACTTCCAACTGCTTTGGACAAAAGCTCAGGGGGCCATACATAAGAAATACTTACAACAAGGTAATTGGCACTAGCATCCACAGAGGAGGGATACCATTCGTCGGGTTCCTTTTTTAATTCTACTAATAAAGCATAAAGAGTAAAAAGTACAGGCACTTAAGCAAACCTTAATTATAATAACAAGTTACATTATAGGCACAGGCATAAATGTTTTGTAATACCATCATCCTCCACATTAGAGTGACTTCTCTAGATATGTCTTTTGTGAAACAACACCACTTATCATAAATACATTTTAGTAGATAAATGGATGAAGGCTAAGTAAATTCCTTTTTAAGAATAAAATATCTTAGCCTTTTGATATCTAATCTGAAAAGTAAAATAATGCACCAAAGCATGAATGAGGGTCATTAGTTTAGAAGCTCATTTCATATGTGGGGATTTTCTTCCCCATGGCCCTTTTATATTTCTCTATCCTTGATGGACTCATTGGGCCTGAATTTTGGCTATGTTTAACATACCTGTTTTTTCTTCACTGACACCAGTTGGCTGCTGGGGGAGGCC
The DNA here is from genome assembly GCA_009823505.1 of Rhizomys pruinosus. NCBI lineage: Eukaryota > Metazoa > Chordata > Mammalia > Rodentia > Spalacidae > Rhizomys > Rhizomys pruinosus. The sequence goes on along the minus strand of VZQC01003705.1, from coordinate 1,756,635 downwards.
CAAGTGAGGCAAAACTGTTTCCACCCTCAGTAAGATTTTTCCAGTAAAGAAAGGTAGCTTAGGGGCTGGAGAGATAGCCTAGTGGTAAAGAGCGCCGACTGCTCTTGCAGAGGACCCAGGTTCGATCCCCAGCACCCACATGGCGCCTGAAAACCGTCTTTAACTCCAGTTCCAGGGGAATCTGAGACCATCTTCTGACCTCCCCGGCATTGCCCGACACAGTTGCACCAACCTCCATGCAGACAATATATTCATACACATATGAAAATAAATAAAAAATTATTAAAAAGAAGGGTAGTTTGTTCTCTATGGAATGAGTCCAGGATTTGACAAATTTGCACAATCATAAACTGTTTCTCCAGTATGAATTCTTGCTGCATTCTCCCATCTGAAGTATGGTTAAATGAATGGCTACATCACTTATATTTGTGGTATCTTCCCTTCATTGTGTATTCTGCAATGTTTTCTAAGATTTGATATATGAAGAAACGACTTTTCAGACTCTTCATATTTGTAGGGTTCCTCTCCCATATGTACTCTAAGAGTTGACATATGAGTAAATGACATTTCACTTGTTTCACATTTCAGGTTTCTCTGCAGTATGCATTCTTTTATGGCTGCTAAGCTTTGAATACAGCTTAGGACCCCTAACAGTTTTCATATTTGTAGGGTTTCTCTCCAGTATAATTTCTCTGATGTACTCTACAATCTAGTATTAGTAAAGGACTTGTCACATTCATTACATTTCTAAGTTTTCTTTCCAGAAGGAATTCTCTCATATAATCTAAGTTGTGACACTTGACTAAAGGAATTGTTGCACTTTTCACACTACAAAAGACTTGTTACACTTTTCATGTCTGTAGGTGTTTATATAGTATGAATTCTCTGATGCACTCTATGACTTGAGGTCTTGCATAAGGACTTGTCACACTCTTCCCATTAGTGTGGTTTCTGTCCAGTATAAAACCTCATTTCTTCTAACAGTTGCTAATTTACTAATCAACTTGGCTTGTTGTTCACATTTGTATGACTTCCTCTAGTATGAAGTCTCTCACGCCTTCTACTATTTGCTGCTTTACTAAATGAGTTGTCACATGCTTCAAATTTCTAAGGTTTCTCTCATTTTCTAAAATCTGCCCTTCAAATAAAGGACTTGACAAATTCTTCACATTTCTGACTTTTTTTCCTCTCCATTATGAATTCTTTAATGTCATCTGAGAGAGGAACTACAAATAAAGGACTTGTCACATTGTTCACATCAGTAGGGTTTCTCTACAGTATGAATTCTCTCATGTAGTATAAGATCCTCTGAGTAAAGGTCTTGTGACATTCTCACATTGGTAGGGTTTCTCTCCAGTATGAATTCTTTCATGTACTCTAACATGTGCCCTTTGACTAAAGGATTTGTCACATTCTTCACATTTGTAGGGTTTCTCTCCAGTATGAATACTCTCATGTAGTCTAAGAGATAAACTATGGGACTAAAGGACTTGTCACATGCTTCACATTTGTAGGGTTTCTCTTCAATATGAATTCTCTCATGTCACCAAAGATATTCCCTCAGATTAAATGACTTGTCACATTCTTCACATTTGTAGGGTTTCTCTCCAGTATGAATGGACTCATCACATTCTTCATATTTGCAAGGTTTCTCTCCATTGCTAATTATCTGATGTGGTCTAAGATCTGCCCTTTGCCTGAATGAATTGTCAAATTTCTTGGGTTTCTCTCCAGTATGACTTCTCACATTTACTCTATGATCTGTGGGATTGGTAAAGGATTTGGCACATTTTTCAAATTTGCAGGGTTTCTCTCCAGTAAGTATACTCTCATGTACTCTAAGGTGTACAACCTGACTAAAGTACTTGTCACATTCTTCACATTTGAAGGGTTTCTCTCTAGTTTGGATCACCTGATGTCTTTTTATATCTGACATTTTTATACAGAATTGATCACAATCCTCATATTTGTAGGATTTCTTCCCATTATACATTCTCTGATGTCTTCTAAGTATTGAGTTCTGGTTGGCTACAGTCTCCACTCTTTTCACAATCCAGGGCTCTTTGCTTTGCTCCAGGTGGGAGATCAAGACAGGCTTACATCTAGCAAGGCATATACACACCAGATTGTTGTGATTCTCCACCATCATCTCCCTGTACAAAGCCCTTTGAGCAGAGTCTAGACACTTCCACTCCTCCAGGGAGATGTCAATGGATACATCCTTAAAAATAAATGGATCAGGAACCACACTGCTTCTGCTCTGTAACAGCCATTCCACATGGTTCCTCTGGCTAGGTGTCAACCTGAAGACGTTTCTGTTCTTCACAGCTTTAATGATCACCCTTCATATCGGGCTATATTTTACAACTAAATCTTTTCTATTTGAAGGTGCCCTGGGAATGTCCACTAGAGACAGCTATTCTACACAGCTATTGTAGCTGTGATGGTAGTTCATGCCATTCTTACTCTGTTTGTCAACATGGCCTGGAATGAAGGCTCATGACATTGGCATGAAGGCAAGCAGGATTTAATGGAACTTCACCTGTTGATAGCATAAATTTATTTTTAAATACAATAAATAATTCTGGGATATTGTTAATACATGAATTTTCTTTGAATAAACTAGAAAGAACATGTTAAAAATATTGAAGTCAGTCACATTTGGCTAAAATTTGAGCCACTTAATTACATTTAACGTTGAATCTCCATTTGCAAATAAACATTTGAAAAAGTTAAATAGGCAAAAATGCATACACTAAATGAATTACACCTTATTTGGGGAATAATTTATGTCAGAACAATTTTTTTATAAAAATTCGCCTTATACCTACTTTTCAGTTTTATTCCTTTGGGTATTGTATTAGTCACTTTTCTGTTGCTATGATAAAACACCATGACCAAGAAACTTATAAAAGTAAGAGTTTATTTGAGCTTACAATTGATGGTTCCAGGGAATTAGAGTCCATTGTGGTGGGAGGCATGGCGGCTGGAGACTGGAGCAGCAAACTGAGGGTCACATCTCGCAATGAGCACAGGAAGCAGAGAGAGAGCAACTGGAGACCACGAGGCTTGTTAAACTCACTAAGCCTGCCCCCAATAACGTACTTCCTCTAGCATGGCCACAGCTTCTAAGACCTCCAAAAACAGTGCCAGAACTGGAGACAAAATGTACAGCATATGGGGGACACTCATTCAAACCACCACAGGTATATTAAGAAACACAAAGTGAAGCACATCTGTTTCCTTTTTTCACTGGAACACTTTTTATGACAGAACACTATTGATTTAAGTTCAAATTCTGCCAATTTTACCAGGGAACTGTACATTTTTTTTGAAATATATGGCTACTGGCCATAGTCTTAAAAAGCACATTATTTCTTTATTTTTCTAAAATTCAAATTTCAGTTGTTTTCACCAGAAAGAAATGATACTTGAGTGGATAACCTAATTTAAATATTACACAGTGATTTCATACATGAAAACATTGCATGGCATCCTAAACTTATGTTCTTATGTTTTTATATGTCAGTTACAAATAAATCTAAAAATTAAATTCAAATAATTTGTTACAGATTGTTCTAATATAATGACCATTGCTTAAATGTTTGGCATAATTGATTCATTTGTTCAAAGATTTTTGTCTTTATCCTATGGAACTAGATTATAGAAATATAGAGATGATTAGGAATAAAAGTCAAATATGCATTTGTGCTGTTGTTCAGGAAAATAAAAAAATCAGAGTGATTTAATGGGACTGCTCTTAATTATATTGGACTGTTGTGTGTAGTTTAAATGTCTTTAAATAAGAATTCAAAATATAAGGTTCCTGATTTTGTAAAGAGAATAATTTGTTTTATGACATTTGAGTTTTGAATATTGTGTAGTAGATTTCTAGATGCCTCCCTCATCAGGTGGCCTGCTGTATTTAGAATTGTCTGCTCAGTTTCTTTTTATATAATGTCAGGGCTTTTTATGGACTTTAGAAATCTTATGCTATTTGGAGATCTCCCAAGACCAGCTGAAGCACAGGTAGGTAGGTAGGAGCTGGGAGCTTCAGCAAGGCTGATTATTGTTTGCCTTAATCTAGTTAATCCAGTTGTCTTTGGCTTAATTGGCATTTGTGGCTGTGCGGGTGGATTTATCCTCCCAGCTTGTATAAAAGGTGAGTGTTCTGGTTTGTCTTCCATTGCTGTGACAAAACATTCTGACCAACACCAACTTGGGGAGGAAAGGGTTTATTCAGCTTACATCTCCTGGGTCACAGTTCATCACTTAGGGAGTTCAAGGCAGGAACTCAGGGCAGGAACCTGGAGGCAGGAGCTGAAGCACAGGCCATGGAGGAATGCTGTTCACTGGCTTGCTCACTCCCTGGCTCATGCCCAGCCCGCCTTCTTATACAGTACACAACAACCTGCCCAGGGTGGCACCACTCTTGTGGGCTGGGCCCTCCCCCACTGCTCGATCATCAAGACAATACTCCAAAGATGTGGCCACAGGCCAATCCAATGGAGCCAATTCCCCAACTGAGGCTCCCTCAACCCAGGTGTGTAAAGTTGACACTAAAGCTATCCAGCACAATTGACCCCTTGTCAACTTGACACACAAAACATCACTATTAAACCACCACCGTTCCAGTTCTTATCCCCAAAGTATGATGTTAACACTAATCACAACCTAAGACAGTACAATCTTAGAAGCCCCACAGTCCTTAAAATGTCCAAACACTTAAAAGTCCAGTCTATTAAAAGTCTCTTAACTGTGGGCTGCTGTAAAATCCAAAACAAGTACTGTCTTATTTCAAAGGGAAGAATCAGGCACTCTCAAACAAAACCTAAGTCCAGCAAGTAGCTCAAGGCTGGACACCTGGGATTCACTCACGATCTTCTGGGCTCCAAAGGGTCTCGGCAGCTCCCCCTCTCCGACTCTGCCGTCCGTGGCACACTCATCTCGCAGGCCCAGGCCGACTCCATTCTACACCTACCGCTGCTCTTGGTGGTCGTCCCAGGGTACCGGCATCTCCAAAAAGCTGGGGTCGCTACTGAAACTGAGGCAGCACCTTCACCAATGGTCTCTTCTGACCTCTCCTGGTGCAAAGCCTCAGCTTCTCTCCATGACCCCTGCAATCCTGGGGTCTTCACAGCAACCGAGGTGCACTTCCACCAATGGTCTTTCCTGACCTCTCACAGTGCCAAGCCTCGGCTGCTCTCTGTGACCCCCTCAAATTTCAACACCGGAACCATATAGGAGACTCTTACACGTTACCAAGTCCGGCTTCTGGCTCGAGATGGAGGCTCAGGCCCTTTCTGGGTCACAGCTTCTGTGTGCTGACCTTGAAGATATTCTCCCCAGAAGATTTCACCTCAGTGATGCTGGTCTCTTGTTACTTACAGCTGATTTTTCAGCCCCAGCTAACCAGCATCAATTGCCCCAGTACCACAAAAGTTTCACTTCAGGTTCTGGTCTCTTGTTACTTACAGCTGATTCTCCACAGCCCCAGCTGACCAGAACCCACAGATTACACAGTCCTGATGATCTCTGCTCTCCTTTGAAACTAGAAACTTCACAAGCCAGGCCTCCATCTTCTACAACTCCTTCAGCAAAACTGCTCCAAGCTCCACAGCAACAATCTTTAGGCATTCAATGATCTTCCCAGCCCAAAGTTCCAAACGCCTCCACAATCCTTCCCCAAAACACCAAGGTCAGGTCTGTCACAGCAATACCCCACTCTTCTGGTACCAATTTCTGTTCTAGTTTGTCTTCCATTGCTGTGACAAAACACTCTGACCGACACCAACTTGGGGAGGAAAGGGTTTATTCAGCTTACATCTCCTGGGTCACAGTTCATCACTTAGGGAGCCCAAGGCAGGAACTCAGGGCAGGAACCTGGAGGCAGGAGCTGAAGCACAGGCCATGGAGGAATGCTGTTTACTGGCTTGCTCCCCTGGCTCATGCCCAGCCCGCCTTCTTATACAGTACACAACAACCTGCCCAGGGTGGCACCACTCTTGTGGGCTGGGCCCTTCCCCACTGCTTGACCATCAAGACAATACTCCACAGATTGGCCACAGGCCAATCCAATGGAGCCAATTCCCCAACTGAGGCTCCCTCAACCCAGGTGTGTAAAGTTGACACTAAAGCTATCCAGCACCGTGAGGTTGTGTGAGTCTTGAGATCTGAGAACTACCAAGACAAGCTGAAGTGCAGGTACCAGGGTGCAGGCTAAAGAGCACCCCCTGACCCCCCACCCCCACCAACTGGGATTATGAAGGCATATGAATGAGGCAAGCAAAGCAAGCCTTCAACACAGTGAAGAGTCATTTGGGACTCAGATTGGAATACAGGCAAGGAGAAGCCCATATTCCAGGAACACGAAGACAAGACAACACGGGAAAGGGGCAGGATAATCCCGCACCAAGCTATACCAACCCTATGGAAGACTCCTACAGTGGGATCCCGCTGGGGAAGGCCCAGGGCACAGGTATCAGCAACACAATTGTGAACATACTTAAAGAACTACAAGATTATAAAGAGCAAATCAAAGAATTAAGAAAAAAGAATGAAGAACTCATGAAGGACCTAGAGAGAGAGAATGACAAACTCCGGAAGGAAGTAGAAACACTGAAAATATCCCATGCTGAAAAAGATAAGGAAAACAACCAGTGAAGCAAAGAGCTCCAGGAAGAGATTGACAAGCTCCAAAAGGAAGTAGAAATACTAAAGAAATCAGAAGAGGAAATGAAAAAGGAAATCAAACACTCATCCAATCAAGAGGAAAGGAATGTAAAAATCCTTAAAAGCAGAATGGAGGAAGCAGAACAAAGAATATCAGACCTGGAAGATAACGCAGAACAACTAAAAACCTCAAGGAAAGATTATGAAAAATTTAAAAATACACAAAAGTGGAACAACCAGGAACTGTGGGACACTATGAAAAGATCAAACCTCCACATCATAGGAATAAAGGAAGGAGAAGAATCCCAAGAGAATGGTATTGATCAGATCTTCAACAGAATAATAGATGAAAACTTCCCCAAACTAAAAAAGACAAACCAATACAAATACAAGAAGCACATAGAACTCCAAACTGACAAGATCAGAAAAGAAATTCTCCACACCACATCATAGTTAAAATGATAGACAGCCAAAACAAAGACAAAATCCTTAAAGCCACAAGAGAAAAACAAGTGACCTATAAGGGGAAACCTATCAGAATTACAACTGACTTCTCAACACAAACTATGAAAGCAAGAAGAACGTGGAGCAAAGCATTCCCAGTGTTAACGGAAAATGGATGCCAGCCCAGGTTACTATACACAGCAAAAAATGTCAATTATAGTTGAAGGAGAGAGAAAAACCTTCCATGACATAAACACAATGAAAGAATACATGTCCAGAGAAAAACAAGCCTTCAGAGAATACTTGAAACAATTCAAAGGACAGAAGAAAGGAGCAACCATCCCCAGGCACCTAGAAAGAGAAATCATAAAAAGAATAACTGCAGACATAGAAACCTAAACCAAACCCGCAAATGGATAATAAAGCAAAAGGAAACAACACAAACCTATCAGTCATAATCTTAAATATTAATGGACTAAATTCCACAATCAAAAGACATACACTGGGAGATTGGATTAGGAAACAGAATCCATCAATATACTGTCTATAAGAAACACATCTTACCTTCAAGGACAGGCACCACCTTAAAGTGAAAGGATGGAAAAAATTATCCCAGGCAAATGGTACCAAAAAGAAAGCAGGTGTTGCTATTTTAATATCAGACAAAACTGATTTCAAAGTAAAAGAAATCAGAAGAGACAAAGAAGGCCATAACATTTTTATCAAAGGAACAATTCACCAAGAAGATTTCACAATTATGAATATATATGCCTCAAACTCTGGTACACCAAACTTTATAAAGATAGTTCTCCAGGACCACAAGTCACACACTAATCCCAGTACACTCATATTAGGGGATTTCAATACCTCACTGAGTCCTTTGGATGGGTCAACAGGACAAAGAATAAACAGAGAGAAATCTGAACTGAATGATATGATACACCAAATGGACCTCATAGACCTTTACCTAATATTCCACCCTAATACCAGAGAATACACTTTCTACTCAGCACCCCACGGAACATTCTCCAAAGTCGACCACGTACTGGGTCACAGAAGAAACCTCCCACAAATACAAAAAGATTGAAATAATTTCATGCATTCTATCAGACCACAGTGCAATAAAGCCCAACATCAACACCAGGACAAGCCCTCCTGCCTACAAGAACACATGGAGACTAAACAACACACTCTTGAATAATGAATGGGTCAAGGAAGAGATAAAGAAAGAAATAAAAGCATTCCTGGAACTGAATGACAATGACAATACAACACAACAAAACCTATGGGATACCTTAAAAGCAGTCCTAAGAGGGAAGTTTATAGCCCTGGGTGCCTACATTAGAAAAACAGAAAGAGCACAAGTGAATGATCTAACACTACAGCTAAAAGCACTTGAGAGGCAACAACAGATGAACCCTAAACGCAACAGACAGGAAGAAATAACAAAAATCAGAGCAGAAATCAATGAAATAGAAACAAAGAAAACAATACAAAAAAATCAATGAATCCAAAGTTCAGTCTCTTTGAAGAATAAACAAAACTAGCAAAACCTCTAGACCAGTTACCAAAAGACAAGAAGGAACAACTCCAAATCCAAAACAATTCTGTGGGATGAAAGGGAAAGTATCACAAACAGGACATAGGAAACAGATCCAGAAAATCATATGGGAACATTCAAAAACTTATATTATACCAGTTTGAAAAACCTAGAAGAAATTGAGCTGACTATCTGAAATCCGGGAATCACCAAGCTCAACCAAAAAGAGATAGAACAGTTAAAAAGACCCATAATATAAAAGTAAATTGAAGATGTAATAGAAACTCCCAACTAATACAGGCCCAGGCCCAGATTGGTTTCACGGCAGAATTCTATAAAACATTTAAAAAGACCTACAACCATTATGACTGAAACTTGTTTAGAAAGGATACCAACAGAGGTAATTTTCCCATATTGCCTTCTATGAAGAGATCACTCTATTACCAAACCAGGGAAAGATACAAACAAAAAGGAAATTATAAGACCCATCTCCCCTAACGAAAACCCAGATGCCAAAATTCTAAACAGGATACTGCAAATTCACATACAGACCCACATCAAAAGGTCATCCATCATGGACCAAAGTGGATTCTAGTATGACCTGCAGGATGGTAACATATGAAAATCAATAAACATCATCAAACACATAAATGGCATTGAAACAGACCAAACAACCCCACCATCTCAATTTGATGCTGAAAACCTTTGGACAAAATCTTAGACATCCCTTCATGCTTAAAGTCCCAAGAGGAAATTGGATTGGAGGGATCATTCCCCATCAATGTATCAAAGCCTATATACAGGAAACCAACAGCCAATATCATACTCAACAAGGGGGAAAGACAGAAACATTCCATTTCAAGGTAGCACCTCAGCAAGGATGCTCCCTTCACAAGTTCCTCTTCAAATATAGTGTCTTGAAACACTTAGCTGAGCAATAAGGCAAGAAAAGGAAATTAAAGGAGTACTAATTGGAAACAGAGGAAGTCAAGCTATGCCTTATTGCTGATGATATGATTGTTTTACTAAGGGAGCTAAAAATCCACCAGAAACTCCTAGAATAATTAACATGGCTTCACCAGTAGAAACAAACATACAAAATTTAACCTAAAAAAATCAATGCCTTTCTCTAAGCAAGAACAAGCAATTGGAGAAAGAATTCAAAGAGAGCTTTCCACTCACAATAGTCCTTAAACAATAAAATCGCCTAGGACCAAAAACTTAACCAAAGAACATCCAAATATCTTCTACAACAAAATTTTTAAACCCTTTCACAAGAAGGAAATTGAACGGCAAGAATCAAGAAGCAATGGAAAAACTTCCCGGTCATGGATGGGAAAAACATTGGCATTTAAAAATGTCCATTGCTACCTAAACTCTGTTTAGATTTAATGTAATCCAATCAAATCCCCAAGAGTTTCTTCAAAAAAAAAAAAAAAAAAAAAAAAAAAAAAAAAAAAAAAAAAAAAAAAAAAAAAAAAAAAAAAAAAAAAACCCTGACTGAAAAGAGCTACACTGGGGGGGGGGGGGGGAGGGGATCTCTATACCAGACTTCAAACTATACTACAGAGCTATAGTCATAAAAACAGCCTGGTACTGGCACAAAAACAGACCAGTTGACCAATGGAACAAAACCAAAATTCCAAACCTGAGCACATACAATTTCAGCCATTTCATATTTGAAAAGGGGGTCAAGAAGACACAATGGATAAAAGACAGCATCTTCAGCAAGTGGTGTTGGTAGAACTGGATCACCACTTGTAGAAGAATGAAATTAAACCCCTACCTCTCGTCCTCCACAAAAGTCAACTCCAGATGGATCAAAAACCTCAACGTGAAACCCCAAACTCTGACAGCGATAGAAGTAAAAGTAGGTAGCAGATGACAAGCCATACTCGTAGGAAAAGACTTCCTAAATCTGTCAGCAGCTGGGCAAGAATTAAGGTCAACAACTGACAAATGGGAATTCATTAAACTCAAAAGCTTCTGTACATCAAAAGATATAATCAAGGAAGTGAAGAGAAAACCCACAGAGTGGGAGGAAGCCTTCACTGCAGATACATCTGATGCAGATACATCTGACAAAGCAATGATTTCCAGAATATGTAAACTACTCAAGAAAACAAAGAAAGAAAACAAATGACCCACTCAATAGATGGAGCAAAGAACTGAACAGAGACTTCACAAGTGAGGAATTAGAGATGGCTGAGAAACATCTTAAGAAGTGTTCAACGTCGCTAATTATTAAAGAAATGCAAATCAAAACCACTTTAAGATATCTTCTTACTCCAACAAGACTGGCTAGGATCAAGAAAACAAATGATACCAAGTGCTGGAGAGGTTGTGGGGAAAGGGGACACTCATCCACTGCTGGTGGGAATGTAAACTCATACAGCCACTATGGAAAGCAGTATGGAGAACCCTTGGAAGACTTGGAATGAACTTGCTGCCCGACCCCACCATACCACTCGTAGGCATTTACCCTCAAGACTCAACCCACCACAGAGATATATACATGGCCATGTTTATTTCAGCTCTCTTCACAATAGCAAGGAGCTGGAACCAACAAAATTCCCTTCAACTGATGAGTGGATAGAGAAAATGTGGTACATCTACACAATGGAGTTCTATGCAGCAGTAAAGAAAGACATCATGTGCTTTGCAGGATAATGGCTGGAGCTAGAGGTCATCATGCTGAGTGAAGTAACACAGTTCCAGAAAAACAAAAGATGAATGGTGTTCCCTCATCTGTGGATGATAGTGCAAATTACCTAGTTTTAACTATTTCTTGTGCATGTCCCTTTGAGCTTTTGTCCAACCAGTTGGGTGTGATGCATATTGGAATTTTTTCTTTGGGGTTTTATGCTTTATAGTCATAAATATTCATTTTTTTTTACTTTTTTCATTATTCTATTTTCTTTTCCATGACTCCATATTTCTTATTTTTTTTCAAAATGGGGACAATGAGTTATTAAAGCATTTTAGGGCTGTCTTTTTAAAGTTATTTTTATTTTAACTTTTATTGACAGTTTCCTGCATAAGCACTATATTTGTATCTAGTTCCCCTCCAACTCCACCCAAGTCTCCCCAACTCCCTTTCAACTTTGTGACTTCTTTCTTCATTATTGTTACACATGTTACATATGCACAAACACACACACACACACATACCAGTGTATCATATATATGTATATTGCTGAATATATGTATGTATGGCTTACAAATTCGGATGGATAGCCCATCAGTGAACTAAGTTCTGAAGTGTTCTGATTATCCTTCCTTCAGTAGAGATTGATTGCCTGTACTTCTCAACAAATGACTTATGAAATTTCTCCAATCCACACTGACATGTCAACTTGTCATTATGCAGATCTTCTGTAGACTAGCATAATGCTGATGTTGAATCCATCTTGTTGTCATGTATAACAATCATTATGTAGCATCAAGCATCCTGGTCACTCACTCTTACAAAAAAAATGTTCCCTTATTCTGCTATGATCCTGAGGCTTCAGTTTAGGGACAATGTTAAAGATATTTCAATTGTGGTAAAACACCTACCTTAGCATAGTCTCTGGATTTTAACCAGCTGTGAGGCTTTGTGATAGGCTCCAAATGTTTAAAAATAAGCTTTTTGATGAGTGATGAGAGTGATAGTTATCTGTGAGTATAAGGTTAAATGTTTAGAATACCATAGGAATATATTTTGGTTAGGAAAATAGCAGTAGTAGGTCCTCCCCTGGGTCATGTCTCTCTAACCATGGGTATCTGGGTAGGTTTATGGTATCATGTATGGATTCCTTCATACTGAGAAAACCTTAATACACATAGGAAACTGTTATGTACACCTAATTCATACATATGTTGCCTTTATTATTAGTTACCCCCACCCCTCACAAAAATAACACTATTGCAGATTAAATGTTGGGTTGGTCATTGTTGTGGTTTATAGGCTTTACAGCTGCAAAGAACCATTGGTTATTTTTCTTCCTTAGTGGCTTCTACAACATGCTCTCAACTATTAGACTTAGTCTTCAGGAAGGAGGCTTGCAGGTCAGTCATGCTCAATTCCAAGTCCTCTGTCCTAAGTATATGCTATTATCAATCAAGTTGTAGAAGGCAATCAAGGGCTATAAAAATAGCCTGTATTATTTTGGGAATCTTTTGGGCTATACTGACCAAAACCTCAAAAGGAGATTTCCCATGACTGGCATTTGATTTTTGTTAGCCTTTAATTATACAGATACATATACAGATATATATGTATATATTTTTAATTATTCACTAAGTCTCCAAGTTACTTTTTACTTTTAAACTTACATTTTATGTTTTTTTATTATTTAACTCTCCAACTAAAATAATTAGTTTTTTTAAAAAATATATTTATATTGATCTTTATACATTCCATATAACAGTTAGTTTTATCCATTCACGCCTCCTCCTACTGGACCTCATTTATTCCACCAAATATGTTAAGTCCTGGCCAGTCAAGAATTTGTCCCCAAATGTCCTTCGGTACAAGTTCATCCACTGGAGTCTAAAGGTATACTCTCCCTCATTAGGTTGTAATCTGCCTCCAACGTTTGTCAGGCTAAGGATAAACCACCACCCATTTACCCTGCTGCACTCTGGACTCTTGTCTAAATGAGTTGGCATGACTCTGGTGTTCAATGCCACCATTGCAACAAGTTGACTTGAGAAAGCTTCTAGTGGACTGAAAGCCTCTGTTTCCTTATGTTCATTCATGAACCTTGGCTCTTAACAATCACAACCTGTGTGTGAGTGTGTGTGTGTGTGTGTGTGTGTGTGTGCGTGCATGAGCATGCTCACGCATACTTAACTAGAAGTCTTAGTCAAAAAAATTCATTCTGATCTTTTAATCTCAAAACACCTTAAGACTTTCTGCTTGACGGTAGGCCCTGATGCATTCCTCAATCTCATGGCCTGGGGAAGCTGAACTTTTAAATCCTTTTAAACAGCCAGGTATCTTTCTGGGACTGTGTTACTTCACTCAGCAAAATGGCTTTGAGCTCCATCCATTTACCTACAAAATTCCATCTTTCTTTACCGCTGAATAGTACTCCATTGTGTAGATGTACCACAATTTTTGTCATTCACTCATCTGTTGAGGGGCATTTGTGTTGTTTCCAGCTCTTTGCTATTGTGAAGAGAGCTGCGATAAACATGGACATGCATGTATCTTTGTGGTAGGATGAGTCTGGGGTATATACCCAGGGAGTAATATAAAATTAATGGAAGAAAATGTGAATTCCTAAGCATAAAAAAATACTGAGAGAAAGATGCAGGACAATTATGGCAGAATGCATGGTCTGGGGTGGGGTGGGGTGGGGTGGGGTAGGGTAGGGGAAAGGGAAAGGGAAATATCCCTGAACTGAATTGAAAAATTATGTATGAAATACACAAAACATAAAAAGAAATGTAGTTCTGGAAAAAAAAAAAAAACAGCCAGGTGTGGTAGCCCATGCCTTTAATTTCACCCCATCTTTATGCCCAAGATTCCCTTAATCCCTGGCCTTGGGAGGCAGAGAAAGGCAGGTCTCTGTGAGCCCAAGGTCAGGCCACCTGGTCAACATGGTGAGTCCCGGGCCAACTGGGACTACATGGAGAACATGTCTTAAAGGAAAAAAAAAAAAAAAAAAACAAATGAATACACTACATTTTGCTAGCTATTAGTAAAATTCTCATCAGCAATTAGTCAGAAATCTTGGTTTGAGTTGGATGGAGATCTTTGGAACTTGGAGAATTCCTGAACTCCTTGGAGTGCTCATGTGGAATCTGTGATTCAATTTCTCTAGCTAGAGACCCATTTGAGGTCTTGCACTGGGTCAGTCAGGATGTCTCATGGCTTCTTCTGGTGCATTATAGGAGCTAATCTCCAGGACAGCCTGGGCCAGTCTGGTTTCTTGTCTCCAAGAGGTGGTGGAGGCAGCCTGGAACAGCTATTGGGCTTTGTTGTGTTTCTGCAGTGATTTTGTGTCTGTTTCCCACTTCCCTTCCTCCTTATAGGAAGCAAAGGCACCTCGCTGGCAGTCTGTCCCCTGTAACTCTGTGTGCTGTGTGCTTATATTTTAATCTCTCATAACTTTCTAAGTTCCTGTATGCTACTGTGGGAGAGAGTTGATTGCAGATAACCGTGGTGAAGCCAACTCATGAAAACTAGTTATACTTCACTTCATATTGTTGGTATTGTCAATCTTTAAATGTTCTTTAACAGTGAATTGATTTTTATACTGTCTTATGATGGTAAAAGGAAAACATATTTAAGCTAAAGTTTCAGGTATTTATTTGCAATATTCCAAAGTCATGCTTCTAGGTTTCCTATAATATTAGGAACATTTTACATCAGATAGTTTCTGTTTCTGTCTTGCTTCGGAATATGAAATGGACACAGACAAGTATTTGGTGACTTATTGCTACTGAAAAATGTTCTTTATGTTTCTCTTTATGTTTCTCTATGTTTTCACCTGGCCAAACAGGCCAGATTCTAACACTTCACCATTTCCTCTCTTTTGCCTTATAAGAGACCTCTAGCCTATCCCAGAGGCCCATTCTCCCTGCCCTTTCACTCCCGGAGTTTTCCTTCTCCACTTTCATTTTTCATTTGGCTTGGCCTTTCAATTCCTTCGCCTTTCACTCCTTTCACTCCTTGTGGGCTGTCAAGTTCTTCCCAAGAGTGCATTCCCCATCCCTTGGAATAAAGGCTGCCCTTTGTTTACTTATAATTTGGATTGAGTCAGCCTTCCTCTTGGAATTAGGAAACGTACTATCTTGGTGGCCATACAGGGTACAGGGAAAGAGGTTATTTTTCCTCAGCCCCTGGGGCCCAGGGCCCATGGACATTTGAGGACACCCATTTTCTTTCCTGATGCATCTGACTTCTGACATGGGGTAAGTCTGTTTCCTATTGCCTTATTTCTGCTGTCCAAAGCCCCTGACTGAAAGCTGTTGCAATGCTAGGATGAGTTCTCTTTCCTTGGTCCTGGGGGCCCAAGGCCCATGGACCCTCAGATGTCTGCTCAGCCCAGTGGACCTAGGGACCATGGCTGTTTGGGGAAGAAATGCAGAGCCAGGATCTGCTGTGAGGGGCCTTGCCAGATTAGAGACGTCCATCCCCAAACCACCCCCAAGCCTTCCCTAATGCCAGGTCTCAGGTACAAAGGAGAATGTTCTTCTGCCCCCAGTGATCGCCAGGCTTGGATATGGGCAACTCTGGGTCAAAGCCTACCCACCAGTCACCACTCAGTTGTTCAGTCATTTTTTTTTCTAAACTAGCTATGTACAGGTTTCTGGGAACTGAGCTCCCTAACCCCCAACCCCCTACTCCCAGTGCTACAAGGCTCAGGTCCTGCTGACTGAGGCCTGTCCTCTCCCAATAGAGGACCCTGAGTCTCCTTCTTCCTTGGCTGAGCCACCACAGCTACTGGGTGTTCTTGCTTCTCTCCATACTTTTTCTGACCCTCCCCCTGCTGCTGGTTCCCCTCTTCCTCACCATGTTCTTCCTGCACCTCCTGCTGTAGTTCCCTCTACTGAAACCCCCACTATACCCTACATCCTCTTCCAGGCTCAAACACTGGGCTCTGACTACCTTGTGGGAGACTGAGCCCCCAGACATCCCCTTGGCTCTGGCCAATGACTCCTTCCCTGGTGGTCCCTCCTCCTTGCGCCTTACTTCTTCTGCTCTGTCTGTGCCTCCACCTCCCCAACCCCTACCCTAGTTTCTCCCCACACACTGGTTGGCTCCCATTGATTCTTCTCCTCTGGCCTCATGTACACATTCTGACCACACCACTAACTTGCTTTGTCCCCTCCAGGAGATGGCTGGTGTTGAGGGCATTGTTGGGGTTCATGTCCTGTTTACTCTGCAGGACCTCACCCAGATGGAGAAGTGGTTGGGCTTTCTTTGACAATCTCTCTGCTTGCAGGCTCCTACCAGGTTTTCTGTCTCTCAAGGACCCTCAGTTCTGCACATATCCAAGTACATCCTGACAAACCCCAAATCTCAACTCTGTGGCTTGCCTCTCCAGGCTTTTCCTCTCCAGCTACTGCTTATGTATGTCTACTGCCAAAGTACTTGGCAAATGGTTTCCTTCAAAAGTTCTGTTCAGCAGAGTACTTGCTTCTAAAGAAATGGTTTCTGCTGCTAAGCTGGTGGATGGTGCTGGTGGGGCCTTGGCTTCTGTGCCAGGGGCCCACTCCTCTGTTGGGTCTGGGGGGCCCTCAGGAGTCTTCTCCCTTTTGTGGGCTTTTTCTTACTTCTCAGGGTGCCCCTGCTGATCCCCTGGTGGAGTCCTTGGCCTGCTCAGATTTGAGAACAACTGCTGGTCCCTCAGCTTTATCAGACTGTGAGTGCTCAGCCAATAGAACAAGCCCAGTTTACCAAAAACCTTCCATTAGGTGTGCAATTGCACTTCAAGAAAAAAAGGAGGGGTGGAGAGATGGCCTAGCAGTTAAGAGCACCAACTGCTCTTGCAGAGGACCCGGGTTTGATTCCCAGAACCCACATGGTGACTAAGAACCATCTTTAACTCCAGTTGCAGGGGAATCCAACGCCCTCTTCTGATATGTGAGGCATTGCATGACATGGGTGCGCCAACCTACATGCAGACAGTACACTCATACACATAAAAAAATAATAAAATTAAATTAAACTAAATTTAAAAAAAGCAACAAAAGGGAGAACAGTCGCACCATGTGTGAACCACTTTTTACCATAAAATTTCTGTTAGTTTGGAAACCAGATTTTTATCATAAACATTCTATTAGTTTAGACGGAATTAAGTCATGTGTCTGTCTAAGCTGTCTCTAACTGTTATTCGTGTCATGTGTTTGTCAAAAAGTGGCCACTTTAAGGTTCTCTCACTTCACATTGTACACAAAAACTATTGAATTTAATTTTGGCATGCCTCTCAAACCTTTTCCTAAGGCCTAAATGAACCTGGACACTTCCTACAGAGTAAGATCTAAACTGGTTATTTAACTTGTTATCTGTTACACTGAATTCAATCTTTGAATTCCAAATTAACTATGTTTTTGTGTGTTTGTTTCTTTGTTTGTTTTTTATCTTTTTGAGTCAGAGTCTCCCTTTAGTCCCAGCTGGCCTGGAACTCACTGTGTAGATCAAGCTGGCATTGAACTCACAGAGCTCCACCTGCCTCTGCCTCCCAAGTCATGGGATTAAAGGCACACACCACCATGCCTGGTGAAATTATGGTTTTAAGGTATTTTTTCAAGCTGTTTTTATTGCTTTGCTGGATATATGCTGCTACTTTGGCCTATGCAACGGGCACTGAAGGATTCTTCTATCACTGTATGTTGTATTTTTTCCCTCCTCTCTTATTCTCAGTCCCTAAATACCATTGTCTTGTACCAGCTTCATGTTTTTGTTATTTTCAACTGACATCCTTAGTCATTTCCATGCAACTGTATCGCTGTTTCTCACACCCTCTCCAGACTCTCATTTTTAATGATTTTTTAAAATTTTTATTTATTTATTTATTTATTTATTTATTTATTTATTTATTTATTTGTATGAATGTACTGTCTGCATGTAGGTTTATGCATCTGAGTCATGCAATGTCGTGGAAGTCAGAAGAGGGTGTCGGATTCCCCTGGAACTGGAGTTAAAGACAGTTCTCAGCTGCCCTGTGGGTACCGGGGTAGAACCCTGGGTCCTCTGCAAGAGAAGTTGGCACTCTTAACCACTGAACCATCTCTCCAGCCCCAACTCTCTTTTTTTTTTTCTCTGATGGCCTCTCAAGTTTCCACTCTGGATTGTTCAGCCCTGCTCTCCCTGATCCTGTCGACCCTCAGGTCTGGGATATTTCCACTCTGGTAACTGCCTCTCACCACCAGATGCTCCTAGTATGCCTCAAGAACCCAGCCTCTTTTTCTTCCAGCCCTTAGGTTCCTATTTCTGAAACTTACCACCGTGGACTCAAGCCTTTCATTACCTGCCTCCTATTCTAGGGGCTCCTTATCCCCACTGACTTACCCTGCAGCACTTTTATTCTTTCAGTTCATGAGCACTTCAGCACCTACCAACTAGTTTGGGACCTCTGCCTCATCAATGAGGCCGTAATCTCAGTATATCCTGTGGGAATCCCTCCTGACTGACCCTTCTTTGGCTCGCCTGCACTTTTTATGCCCTTTCCACCTATTTACAGAGAAAGGGCTGGGAGTGGCCATAGGAATTTGGGCCCAACCCATTGGACCCTCACATCATACAGTGACATTTGACTTCAGACTGCTCAACCCTACTGTCTGTGAATGGTAGCCTCATCTGAGAGCTAGGGCAGCACCAGCTGAACTCACTCAAGAATTTCTTAAGCTTAATTTTACTCCAGCCTGTCATGGTGTGCTCTCTGCACAGGCTTTTGGACCTCCTTGGTCATGTGTCTCTCTCTCCCTCAACACATCCTCACGTATTCAGGTTTTTTACCTGCTTATCCGCTTATTTACTGTCTAGTGGTATGTGATACAACTTCTGCCTTCTGGGAAAGCTATAAATCAGGATATGGGGGTCTGGGAAAGAAAAGAGATGGCTTCTCTGTCTTGGCCCCTCTCCTTGGGGGTCAGGACCCAAGGTGCCTCCAGGCTGTTTAGAAGAAGACAGAAAAGCAGGATCCAGGGGATGCAGATCTTTGTGAAGCCAAGCACACTTTGTTGAATTATACAGCAATCTTTATACAGTTCCTTAGACAATCCTTCATTTCTTCTTTAGATAAACTTTAGCATAGCCCATACTTAATACTTAGTCCTTGAGTTCTCGTAACAAACTGTTTATACTCTGTATTTTTACAGACTGCCAAGGGTCTTTCTGCTCCAAGTAACTCTCATGAGATGAGAAGCTTCTCTAAAGAGTTTTCTAAAAGAAACTAAAATGGCTCCAGGAGACTTGTCAACCAAAGTCCTTGATCACACAGTGTTTTGGTTAGAAATCCCTGTAGACCTAGCATATTGTTCTTAAGACTCGAAACAGCCTGTTGCTTCATCTTTATGGCCTGCACTGAAAGTACTCCTTGAGGCAACAGCCCAGCCTTTCACAGGATCTCTGTCCCCACTCAAACTGTGTTCTGGGGACTAGGTTGTTGTATGTCACTACACTTCTGTTTGTAGTAAAGAGTCATCACTTGAGAAAGGCTTGAAATTGTTTAAATATCTTTCATGGTCTTTGCCTGCTTAACCTATAGTGTTGAATTTCTCTTTCAGTCAATGTTTCTGCAAGGCTACTTGAGTGTTGTTAGATCTTTATCTAATATTATACAGTAATATAAAGTATCAAAGTGGTAAAACTTAGCCTTGCTGGATGGCTAATGACCATACTTAATATGGCCAAGGGACTTAAGTGACAAATTTGCTCCTTGACCTCTGAGGTCAACTAAGTCCCAGGGGACAATATTTGGGGGCATCTCTTGAAATGTCCTGTAACTGTGTGTCACCTGTCTTCTTGTCTAGAGAGGTCATGGAAGCACCAGAGGGATTCCAAGCAGAGTCCAGTCTATAAAGTGGAAGGTCAACTCAGAGGAAAGTCTCCTCATGCTTCTAAGGGAAGCCTGGTCAAGAAAGACCTGACTTTGTCCTCATGTAGATAGAACTGGTAAAAGGAAATCCAAAAAGGGCACCCCCCACAAAAAACCTAAGTGAACCCCAAGGACCAGATCCTCAAGTAACCTTGAGAAAACAAAACTTTATTAATTTGTGCTAACTGTATGTACTTAAACACCCACAAGGAAAGTATAACCAGAAATTAAAGTAATAAGCATATTTCTTTAAAGCCCAAGAAATTGTATTTTGGGGATAAAACTTCAGATCTTAATAAAAGAACCTCCTCTCAAAGTAGCCACTTTCTTGGCTAGAAGCCAAAATGTTTTTGAGTCTCTTAGTAGCTTGGTCTGTATTAAATGCTAAAACTGGGTCTTCCCCTGAGCTTCTGGGTGGGGAATCTTGGACAGGCATATCCCCATGGGTGTATCCCCTAATTGGACCTCTAGTAATTTTGGGTGTCATCCTAGTAAAAGCTTCTTACCTTTTTCTGTTGTTTACAAGACCATATCCAGCAACTGACCCTCACTAGTTTTAATGAACTTTTACTTACTCTACTTTCAGACAAATATGAACATTTCCCTGCTGAGAACAATGACAACCAGGTGTAAAGCATCCCACCATTTTGTGCTACTAACCCCCTATTCATCACCTCTCCATAAGCAGGAAACATCTAAAAGGAATAACATCACACTCCTTGCCCTCCTCCCCATTCCCTATGACACAAAAGGAGTAAGACCTTAGTCAACTTGGACCTGGAAACCCTGAGAAGTGTTCACCCTTGAACACCATCCTACATTCTGGGAAAAAGTTCTTTGTAACCTTGCTTGTCCTTTGTGAGAGAGAGAAAGGCCCTATTTTTCTCTCATGAGCATCTACACCCTATTGTCTATGTCCCTAAAGGGACCATGCCCTGTTGCCCACACCCTATTTCCTACTTCCCCCCGCTCCTGAGTCAGACCACAGACCACTGGTGCCCTAAAATAAAACCTGAGTTATCTTTATCAGAGTTCAGAAGACTTGTACTCTGGGGTCTCCCCTTGAAATGAACCTAAAGGTTATAAAGAATGTTGTGGAGCTCTACTCACTGATTCTTTTGTTGTTTGTTTGTTTGTTTATTTGTTTGATTTTGTCTTTTTGAGACATGTCTCCCAGTAGCTCCAGCTGGCCTGGAACTTGTTTCATAGACCAGGCTGGCCTCGAAGTTACAGAAATCTTCCTGCCTCTTCCTCTCAAATGCTGGGACTAAAGGCATGTGCCTCTACTCCTGACCAGCTGCACTGATTCTTTTAAACTAATGTACCAGGACAGACTGTGAGTTTGGACCCCACCATTTGTGAAAAGACATTATTGTGTTTTGTTAGGAATGAAAGGGCCCCAAACCTCTGGGTGCTCTGTGAACTTGTTAGATCTGACAGATCACAAAAGGCATTCATTTGCAGAAGTAAAATCTGCCTTGCTGAGTTACTTTTGCTTAGTCAGTGTGTTCTGTGTGATATTCAGAGTGCCATATTTTATTTGTAAAAATGTGGGGGCTCAGTTTGGTATATAATTCCATTTAAGAGAACATCTAGGATCATAACTTTGGGAAGACATGTCCAATGGCCTCATTAATGTGGCTATACAGCTTTGGCATTTGGCACTTTCTGGATTTGTAATGAAGCATATCTCAACATTGTAAGGGAAGGGCCAGTATTTCTGCACAGACCAAGGTAAGAAAAGTCATGGAGATGCCAAAGGACTGTCTGGGGATAAGATATGTGATCCTTGCCCTTCTTGCTGCTCTGTGACATGGTACAGAGGCCTAGAAATCCCTGAATCTCCAGGGGGCTGAGGGCTTGATTGGTGTGGTGGGCATCTCATTCCTCCCTCTGTGGGATTTGTGGGGGCTCAATTTCAACAGATGCATGCTGTAATTGTTGGTCTTAGGGGGAATTCCCTAGAAGATACCAGAATTTCTGCCTGAGTCTGACTGAATATGGCTTACTGACTTGAATCCTGAGGCCTGAGAGTATATAAGCCTGCTCCTTTCTCCTTGAGCCTGTCTGCCCTAAAGAATCAGCACTTACCCAGGCTTCACTCAGTTCCCTCAGGGTGAATGCCTGCTGCCACGAAGGACATAGCTTTGGTCCCACTCATGCAAGGCAAAATCCACCCAGCTCAAGGGAAGTTGTCCCATCTTCACCCACACTGACCTGGGGGAAGCAACAAGGGACATGAAGCCAGACTGCCAACAGTGAACTTTGAAGGAGCTGCAGGCATGCCTGTCCACATATACCGACACTCATAAACTAAGTAAGACTTTGAAGAAACTCTCTAGGTTGCCCATGGCAACTGAAGTTCTGGCAGAGATTGGCTTTCAGATGATAGTCAAGCACACCAGGAAATAGGAGATCCTGGTCCTAGGAAACAGGGTATCCTGATCAAGTTTGCCAAGGCCTTGGAGGACAAGTGGTCTTATCGGTTCCCTGGGGGACCAACACTGACAATGGCTCACAAGATTTTCAACAAAGCCTTTGGGCCAGTAACCCCAGAAATGCTCCAGAAGAGAAAGATGATGCCCCACCTCACAGGCCCAGTGGAGAACAAGAGGTCCAGACTGAGCTCTGCAACATCACCAGGGATGAGTTTGAGAGCTATGGAACTTGCCTGAACAGTTTTGTGAACCCTGTAGAGCTTGACAAGCCCCCAGAAGAACTCCAGGTATGTCCCTCTTAGTCCAGACCCTCAGTGAGAAGAGATGGGAGGAAAAAACTTGGCCAACAGGATTCTCAAATGAACCTTTGGGCCAAGAGCCCCAGACATACTCCAGAGGAAGAAGATGACACTACTCTCCTCATGTCCAATTGAGACCCAGAAGACCAGACTGACCCCTACAGCATCACCATGAAATGAGTTTGGAGGCAGTACAGGTAGAATGTACAGCTCCAAGATCCCTGTGGATCTTAAGCAGCCCCTGCAGGAAATCAAGGGACTTTCCTCTTCATCCTCCTCACCTCCAGCAATGACAGATGACAGAAAAAAAGATCCTCAGGGTCCAGAGGAATCCACTTGGCTTCTGTGAGTTTGTGGTGCCACCAGGACCTCCACTGCTGCAGGAAGTCTCCAGTCCCTCAGGTTCTGTGAAGTGGCTGACCATCGACCATCGAGGGAGTCTGGTTGGTGTGCTCCTAGACTCCCAGATTAAACCCACTTTCAAGTGGTCCTAAGCTCTGCAGCAAAAGCCTTCACTGCTACCCTGAAGGAGCCCATACTGCTGCACGAATGTTCCAGGAAACACAGCAGCTGGCACGAGGGGGTGCAGTGCAGCTCTGGCCTGAACGGATCCCAGTTGGAGTCCTAATGCCACCAGAACCTCCACTACTGAGAGTGCAGGAGGTCTCCAGTCCCCAGGCTGCCAAGCAGGAGGGAGAGGAGGAGGAGGAGGAGAAAGGGGAGAAAGGTGAAGGGAGTGAATAGGAGAAGGAGGAGGAAGAGGTGGAGGAGGAGGAGGAGCCATTGCCACTCAACCTCGGATATCCCAGAAGCCCAGCCTCAATCACAGGAATCCCAGGAATTGCAACTTGAAAAATTTTGATGGATTGATTTGCATTTCCTTAAATACTAATGATGTTGAACACATATGAAGAGGTTTCTGACCCATCATAACTTCTTGTCTTGAAAAGTCTCTGTTCAGATTTGGCCACTTATTTACTATTTATTTATTTATTTATTTATTTATTTATTTATTTATTTTCCTGAAACAAGCTTGCCTGCTTGGTGGCCTTCACACATCTTTCCAGGCCTCCGTACAGCAGGAGGAGAGACTGCTGTTCCTCAGCATTTCAACAGAAGCATGTTTTGGGGTTGGGGGGAGGGGAGGAGGATAAGCGGTGGGAGGCCAGATTAGGTGATTTAGGAGAACTGTCAATTTCCACAATTACTGGGCAATCCCTGGCCCCTTGTATCACCACCCCGAACAAATCAAAATGGCAAATGGGCTTGTGATAATGTGCGCGTGCGCGCGCGCGCGCGCGCGCGCACACACACACACACAATCAAACACACTATCACACAGAATCTCATACACATGGGATAACACTGCCCCCCTCCCCTCAGTTCTCTCACTCCCTGCCCAGACTCACTAGGAAACCTGCCACCCAGACTCTCAGACCCAACCCACCATCAAGTGGTACTAGCCTCTCAGCAAAAGCCTGCACCCCCACCCCTGAGGAACCGCCACAGCTGCAACCACCTTCCAAGAACCACCACAGCAACAGCAGGCACGGGGGTGTGCAGTCTGGCTGTGGCCAGTGTGTGTGTGTGTGTGTGGGGGGTGTCTGCTTGGATCCTTGGTGTCAACATGTCCCCCACTGCCAAAGCTGAAGAAGATCCCTGGCCCTCTAGCTGCCCAGGAGGAAGAGGAGGAGGAGGAGGAGGAGGAGGAGGAGGAGGAGGAGTTGTGCATCCTTCATAGGGCAGCTCAGGAGTCTGGTCCAAGAGTGCAGAGCAAGAGGCCGCATTGGTGTGGGCCAGGGTGAATTCCAAGGCCCTCTGCCTCCCCTCCTCCTTCTCCTGGTGTATAAGCTGCACTGGATGAAACCATGAGTTGTGTTAGGGCCCCTCCTTCCTTCCTTTCTCTACTGCTCCTGACATGGTTTCGCTTGGAAGAGCATGGCACTTTCCCCACTCCCTTCTGTTCACTAAATAAAATTCTATACTGTGGAAAGAGAGGAGCTGCCAGTAGAGTGTGATTTCTTACTCCTCATTCGTATATGAAAACCAACATCAAGGACCAGAACAGCAACAACCCAACACAAGGAAACCAAAAAATTTTCAAGCAAACGAAGGAACTGTCCCATTTGCCTACAAACCTATGATGGCCTCCTACATCACCACTGCATAAAACTCCATTGTATAAAGGCAGAACATCTTCATTATCCACTCCTCAATTGAGGGACACCTGAGCTGCTTCCAACTCTTCCTAATTGTGAAAAGAGCAACAATTAACATGGTTGTGCATATATCTCTTTTATAGGATGAATCCCTTGCCAATAGAGTTAGGAGTGGTATAATTAGGTCAAATGGGAGGTTCATTTTTAGTCTTTGAAGAGTTCTCTGGAGTGCACAGAGATTAGATTAGACTTCCCAGGACCACTTGAAGCACAGGTAGGAGACCGGGGACACTTCAGCCAGGCAGATTGTTGGATAATTCTATCTCTGGGTTGTTGGATAATTAGTTCATTGTTTTGTTGGATAATTAAATCATTGTCTTGTGTTGCTGTTGAGGCAGAGTCACCCTGCTAGCTAGTATTAAAGGTGGGCCTGTTGCCACTGTGAGACTTGAGTGCACAGAGCTTAGATCAGGGACTTCCTAGGACCACTTGAAGCACAGAGTACCGGGGCAAGGGCTAAGCTAGGCATATCCCCCCACCCCCTACAACTGGAATTGCTGAGGGAGTGGCCAAGTGGATTTTTTGGAGAAAATTCAGAACAGAAAGGAAAGAGTGAGTTCCAATATATAAACAAAATTGAAAGGATGAAACCTAGACAAGTCAACACTCCATAGACAAGGAGAAAAAAAAAAGCATCTGAAGGGAGGAAGAAAAGCAAGACTTCAACACAGTGAAGAGGCATTTGTGATTCACATTGGAATACAGGCAAAAAGGGAAACCCACACACATGCCAGGGACACAATGAAGGAACAACATAGGAAAGGTGAAGGATAATTCCACAGCAAGCTCTACTCCCTGTGGGAGTAACCCAGGACACAGATCTTAGAGGAACAATTGCAGACATATTCAAAAAGATCAAAGAATATAAAGAACAAGTCAGGGAACTAAGGAGAGAGAATGAAAAACTCAAGAAGGACCTAGAAGGAGAGAATGACAAACTCTGGAAAGAACTAGAGGGAGAGAATGACAAACTCAGAAGGAAGTGGAAACACTGAAAAAGGAAACCAACACGTGAAACAAGGAGCTACAGAAAGAGATTGAGAAGCTCCAAAAGGTAGTGGAAATACTAAAGAAATCATAGGATGAAATGAAAAAGGAAATAGAACACTCATCCAATCAAGAGGAAAAAGCCTCAGAAATAGAATGGAGGAAGCAGAACAAAGAATATCAGACCGGGAAGATAACACAGAACAACTAAAAAGCTCAAGTAAAGATTATTAAAAATTTAAAAATACAAAAAGTGGAAAACCAAGAATTGCAGGACACTATGAAAAGATCAAACCACCACATCATAGGGATAGAGGAAGGAGAAGAATCCCAAGAGAATGGTATTGATCAGATCCTCAATAGAATAATAGATGAAAATTTCCCCAAACAAAAAAGGGCAAACTAATACAAATACAAGGAGCACATAGAACTCCAAACAGACAAAATCATAAAACAAACTTCCCGTGACATATTATAGGTAAAATGCTAGATGCCCAAAACAAAGACAAAATTCTGAAAGCCACAAGAGAAAAACAACAAGTTATATATAAGGGTAACCCATCAGAATTACAACTTACTTCTCAGAGCAAACTATAAAACAAGAAGAACGTGGAGCAATGCTGTTGTTCAATGTATTTGAGTCACACGTGATCCCATTCTGCATGCTGTTCTTCCCTTCTTGGCTCAGCACCAGGACTTGTCTCCTGCCTTCAGGCCAACATTCTCTAGGCTCTGCTCCCGCAAGAATGGGGGAGGGAAAACCACAGGAGTTCAGCCGTGGAAATGAATGGACTCACACACAGAGAGAGCCAGGGAGAATAAGAACTCCATTTATTTTCTAAAAGTGAGGTCTATATACTGAAGGCTACTGTGCTCTGAGCAAGTAAGTGGGGGGCAGGCAGAAGGGAGGGGTGAGCCACCTTGGTTCTAATTGGGGGGGCTGCAGAGCTCCCGTTTGTGCAACAGGTAACTAAAGGTGTGATATTTTGCTCAATGCCTCAAGGGAAGGGGTATGGAATTTTGCAGAGATAGGGCAAAGCAAGAATCATTGTAATATCCCAAACCTTCCTGTTACAGATAGATAACTCAGAGAGGCAACTGAATGCCCACAGAGATATCAAGTAACGGGAGGTCTTCCAGGACAGGTCTTAAAATTTCTTGCTTCATGCCACACACAAAGTTTCATTCCCACAACCCATCTTTTGTTTTTTAATTAAAATGGAGCAGTAATGTCAAAGTTCTCTAGGGAACTAGAGATTTCACTCTAGGGTGAAAATGGGCCCCAGTAAGGGAAGTAATCTGGTAGTCAGGGGGATGGAAAACCATGGGACATAATCTTGTGGGGAGTATCTATCATGGAGTTCTTTCCAGAGGTCTTTTAAGGTTTTAACATTTTGCTTGACAATACCAGACTCATTTAAATAAAAATGGCATTCCTCTCACAGGAACACGCAGGTTCACCCATTTTCTGCAGGTAACAAGTCCAAGGCTTGCCAGTTCTGCATCATCACCTCTGCCAGAGAAGTTATCTGTCTCCGAAGTGATTCAAGGCTATTCATTGTGGAAGCCATTGCCTCATCAAGCTTATTTTGGAAGTCCACTTCCATGCTGTAAACCCTCGATAGGGCTCCGCCCACCTTTCCCATCACTGATGGTCTGGTCTGGTCACAGCATGCAAGCAACTTTCTCCTTTTCATAAAGGAAGAGCTGGGGAGTGATAATTATGGGAAAACAAATTCCAGAACCAGTAGCATTTGCACAGAGGGATGCGGTGCCATCACAGCAGAGAAAGAATGGGGCTTTGACACACAGGGTCCTGTCGAGAGGACCTCTTCAGAGCCACCTGGTGTCTGCAGCTGCTGCAGCTCTCACAAAACAAACAGGGAGTGTAGTGAGTTCGTTGAAGACAGAAATGCTGTGAAACACTGGCTCTGTCTCCACGGGGGCAGATTCCTGTAAGAAGGTGTTAGAAGGAATAGCAGTGTAAAGAGAGCATGTAAGGGATTCACAGGAAAAAAAAAAAAAATTGGAAGACATTAAGGTGGGTGGTGTAATTGAGGAGATCTCTGGCATATTCTATGTATTGAGGCCACATTACAGTGAACTGCAGCTTTCCTTCCATTTTGGATTCCTGTAACAGAATGTGGGATTGAGTGAGGATGGGCTGAGTGTGGGGATGAAACTTTGTTTTTGGCTTGAAGTGAGAACATGTAAGATCTGTCCCAGGAGATTTCCAGTTATCTAATATCTCTGTGGGCATTCAGAGTTATCTGTAGCAGGAAGATTCAGGACATTACAATGATTCTTGCTTCACCCTATTTCTGCAAAATTCCAGGCCCCTTCCCTTGAGGCATTGAGCAAAATGTCACACCTCTAGTTACCTGTTGCACAAACCGGAGTTCTGCAGTCCCCCCACTTAGAACCAAGATGGTTCACCCCTCCCTTCCTCCTGCTCCCCACTTCCTTGCCCAGAACACAGTAGCCTCCAAAATATAGACTTCACTGACAGAAAATAAACAGAGTTCCTATCTTACCCGGCTGTGCAAGTTCATTGATTTCTGGGTGATCTCCTATAGTTTTTCCTTCCCCCTTCTTGTGGAAGCTAAGCCCAGAGACTGTCAGCCTGCAGGCAGGAGACAAGTCTGGATCTGAGCCAAGAAGGGAAAGACAGCGGGTGGAATGTGGTCATGCATGACTCAAAGACATTGAACAATGAAAACTTCAAATGACAACTGGAGCCCAATGTGGGGCTCGACTTTCCATCAAAAGAAGAAGGAAACAAGGTATTCCTCTGGCTCTCTCTTAGCCCCTGATTTCCCCCATGCAAGGGAAATCTCGGAGGGTTTTACAGTAAGACAAGGAGATACCCCCCAACCAGGGTAGTCACGACCAGCTATGATATATTGCCATGGAATTTAACTCTTTTCCCATGGGAGATTAATCTTTGAATCTGCTTTAAGTCTCTGTCTTCTATATGGCCAGGTTGGCACATCTCTGTGGAATTCTCTCTTCCCATGAGATTAGTCTTTTGAAATGTCTCTTTCCCTAACCACTAGCATTTCCCACCTCACTTTATCATGGGTAACAAACAGACACACCAAAAAGACCCACAGGCTAAGAAAATAAAAATGCTCTTCAAGAGTCGAGGACTTAAAATTTCCACAAGGGAAGCTGCCTCCTTTTGGAGTGAGACTCAATATTTCCCCATGGATGTCCCCTGCAGACTAATGGAATTCAGAATCCTAGACGAGTATGGCACAGAACGCTAGACAGAGAGAAAATGCTCCAGCATCTCTCACATTCTTGCCACTACTAACCACGGTGAGAGAATGCTTAGGGCCTTCTCACCAAACCAAGCCAGGAAATGAGAACAACAAAATTAAATCACAACCCCCTCCTCCCAAGAACCTGCTAAAATTCCCCTTGAGAACCCCAATAAAATTCCCTCTGAAAGCCCCCAGCTTCAGAACCAGTAAAAATAGAACAGGATAATCAAAACATCCAAGTGACTGGCCTTAATCTTCCCCCTAATTATCAGCCACTACTTGTCAAGGGGCGAGGGACACCTTCACCCTCAAAGTCTTCCCTCTTTGCTACAGAAAAACTGTGCCAGATTTGGGATATTCCAGATCTTCAATTACAGGCATTCCCTGTTAATGTAGCTCCAACTCGGGGTCGTCCTCTAAACTGGTACCCATACCAGGCAAGTGAGTTGAAAGAACTCAGGCAAGCAGTCAGAGAGGACGGTGCCCAGGCACCATGCACAAAGTCCAATCTCCAGAGCTTTTGGCTTCTCTTAACACTCCCCAAGATTGGAGAGATATCTGTAGATCTTCAATTCCAGGTCCACTATTTTTAAAATGGGAAGCACCGTACAGAGATGAATGTCTCCAACAGGTTCAGAGAAATCAAGGGCAACCTAATATAGACAGGGGTTACAAACAGATCTTTGGAGAAGGGGATTTTTGCATCAGGATACAACAAGATGGACTGGCCCCAGGGTACTTTGACTAGGTCTGCCTTTGATCCCTACAGACCTGGGATTGAATTAAACCACCCACTGAATCTCAGGCCAGTTCCCCCTTATTATTTCCTAGGCAAAAACCTGAGGAACCCCTGTCTGACTTTATCTTAAGAACTAAAAGCAGTCTAGAGAGAAGGATCCACAACTTTGCAGCCAGAGACATACTCCTTAAAAATATTGTTTGGTGGGGCTGGAGAGATGGCCTAGCGGTTAAGAGTGCTGACCGCTCTTAAAGAGGACCCGGGTTCGATCCCCAGCACCCACATGGTGGCCAAGAACCATCTGAAACTCCAATTCCAGGAGAACTCCATTTCCAGGGGAATCTGACACCCTCTTCTGACCTCCGCGGCATTGCACGACATGGGTGCACAAACGTGCATGTAAACAGTACATTCATACACATACAAAAATAAATAAAATTAAAAAAAAGAAGGCCCTGATAGGCCATTGCATGAAGCTGTGAATGTGAAGCCTGGTTGGCAGCGGAGACCCCAAGAAGACATTTGAGATGCCAGACCTGTGAGATATTTGCCAAGGAGAGCTGCATACAGGGAGTGGTACCAGCCTAAGAAAGAGATGTATGTTGCAAGCAAAACTGGAAGAGCTGAGCCATCTAAGCCCTTTGGGAGTCAAGTCCCAGAGGTCGTACATTGAGCTACTGGACTTGGTGTTTGCCCTGCTGGTTTTTGGTCTTGTTTGGGTCCAGTGTTTCCTCACTATGCCTCTCTTCCTCCCTTTTGGAATGGGAATGTGTATTCGGTTCCACTGTATGTTGGGAGTATGTAATTTGCCTTTTGATTTTACAGGAGCTTACAGTTAAGAGATTGGCCTGAGTCTCAGAAGAGACTTGGACTGTAGACTTTTGAATGGCATTGAAACTGGTGGAGACTATGGGGACTTTTGGGGTTAGACTGAATGCATTTTGCATTTTATATGGTCAGGAGCCTATGGGAGCCATGGAGTGGAATGTGGTGGTTTGAATGAGTGTCCCCCATAGGCTCTAGGTATTTAGATGTTTGTCTCCAGTTGGTGGCGCTGTTTTTGGAGGTCTTGGGGTGTGTGGCCGTGCTGGAGGAAGTGTGTCACTGGGGGCAGGCTTAGTGAGCTTAACAAGCCTCGTGGTCTACAGTTGCTCTCTCTCTGCTTCCTGTGCTCTTTGCGAGATGTGACCCTTGGTTTGCTGCTCCAGTCTCCAGCCGCCATGCCTCCCACCACAATGGACTCTAATTCCCTGGAACCGTCAATCATAAGCTCAAATAAACTCTTCCTTTTATAAGTTCCTTGGTCATGGTGTTTTATCACATCAACAGAAAAGTGACTAATACAGGCACAAAATGAAAAGTTTTAAAAAATTTATTGATGTTTTGCATATTTCAGACTTGTAATTGTGGTATATGGGTGGAGGGTATGTATTCATATTTGAGAGTAATATAAAATTAAAGGGGAAAATGTGAATTTCTAAACATATTTTGGAATTAACATACAGTTTATTTTTAGAGGTAATAATTTTGGTATCTATGTGATGTATATATGGTCATAATTTGAAGCAATACAAATGGGAGTAAACAGCAATGACAAAAGGACTAGGTCAAATAACTGACTGAAACAGTTAATTTCTGCCCCAAACAATAAACCTTGGCAGAGAAAAACTTTAAAAAGACAGAAAAAGATGCAATGTATGTATGGAAAAATGCATAAACTGGGGTGGGGTGTGGTGCATGGAAAGAAGAATGTATATAAATTGGACAGAGAAATGGCGTTCTATGCAGAGATAAAGAAAGAAGACATCATGAACTTTGCATATAAATGAATGGAACTCGAAGCCACTATTCTAAGTGAAGGAACACAGTCCCAGACAAACAAATGATGAATGGTATCCCTAATTTGAGAATGCTAGTAACAAATCCTTAGTTGAAAGGCAAGCGGTGCAAAGTTAATGTTATATTTATTTTTACCTGAAAGCAAAATGAATTTTTTTTTTATTTTTTTTCCTAATAGATGTCATATTTTCCTTAAGGGAATGCTCGAAGGCTACTCCTTGGCAAGCCTAAACAGCCATCAATCCTGCACTTGTGCTCCGCATTGGGGTTTTCCCTCCCATAGTCCCCCAAATGAAGTCTAGTAAGCACTGTCTTGATCCCCCTGCACTGGCCTCCATGATACAGCCGAGGTAGCCCAACAATGGCAGTCCATATTCTGACGAGGCTGAATTCCCTTTAGCTGTCTAGTTCACAAGCTGTTTACCTCAGCAGTCCTCAGTCCACATTGGCAGGTTAAATATATTAGCATTGTATCCTTTGGAAACAAGCAGTATTTTATTTCCATGTCATATTTCTGGATTCACATCTTTCTATTTCAATCATACATTGCTCTAAAAGATGCATGCATGCCTGTAATAATATACTAAAAATCCAAGGTCTGAAAATAAGTGGGAATCCCTCCCTACACAGGTTCTAGAAAACTTTTAAGGTAATTGTGAACAATCAGGATTTCAAACAGCTATTTTGTTGTGCCCTCTAGTGGCAGATGGTAAGGTTTCCTTTCTGATTCTCAAAAGACACTTGGTTCAGGAAGACATCCTCCATCATAAAAGAGTCCGTATTTTCTTTCCTTCAACAGCCCCATTTATACAGCACATCCTAACTTTCACTTGGATCAGGAAGTTTTAGGACTTCATCTTACAGAATGGGGGAATGGGCTGCTGTTTTGAAATAGTTGTTTTGATCCTAACTGTATTATATCCTAATGTTTTGCCTAGAACATACTCATTAAGCCATTGAAACTTTGGATACTTTGTACTGAAATATATTTATTTTGTTAAAGTATCAAGGGACGACACTACTAGAAAACATTCATAATAATCCTAATATCAATGGTTGGTGTTTAGTATTAGTTCAGTAAATAAACAAATCTACCTGCAACTATGGATTTGTATATATTTTGTAACCTCCATAGCTCTAAAAATTTTACAGGTGATAAAATGAAATCCCAAATAATCTAACAGAATTTAGACCCTAAATTCATACGCCCTTTGAGTTCACACTTGGTTCATTAAGATAGGTACTTTGCTTAGCAATAAGAACACAAGATCTGAATACAAGCTTCAGGATTTGAATTTGGCTGTTAGTTCTAATCTATATATAAACATTGATAAGTTGTTTGTATTACTGTTGCTCAGTTTTACCGTCTATGAAAGAAGATGTATTTTTGACAAGTTGTCAGTAGGAATTAAACAATTTGTCATATAGGAACTACTTACAATAGCTAGGATTGGTGGTTTATGCCTATAATTTCAGAATTTACTTAGATGAGGCATGTGATTTTGGATTCAAAACCAGCCTGGGCAACAAAGTAAAACCCTGTTTAAATTGTCCAAGAAAATAAAAAAGCTAATAACCATAAATTAAAAAGTACTTAGAATAAAGTCTATAATACTTGGTAAGCCTCTCTCTCTCTCTCTCTCTCTCTATATATATATATATATATATATATATATTATTATATAATATACATAATATATATTATATATACAATATCTACTAATCCACCCTTCCTTCCTGAGATGACTGGAAACTTAAATCTTGTATTTGTTCAAGGCAACAAATATCCAATTGGATAGAAATAATTTGCTTTGTGTTCACACATAAAATACACATGTACAAATCATAAACTTGTGCCAAATATTTATTTTCTTGGACTTTGTTGTGGATCATTCTATTAACTGATTACTCTGAAGTTCTTCACTTTTGTTTTGTATATATAATAAATCTGTGATAATGACCTCTAATTTCCACTTAAAAGATTGGCAAAGTGACTGTAGGTGTTAAGTTATAGGTCAAACTTATAAGTTATTGACCAGGTCCTTTGGCCTTATATACTTACAAGGTCCAAAAATACTTATATAATTTAATTGAATTTTGTTCATCATTGTCTTTCTGAATCAAAGACAGAATTTAATATATAGGAAGAATTTTACCTAAAATAGAGGATAGTGAAAGACACAAATCCTCCAAGTTTTTCAACATCGGAAGTTTTCATATTCATAAATATTTTCCTACTAAAATGAAGAATATCTTATTAATTTGCTAATTTTCTTTTTAAAATATTTTATTTATTATTTTCACTTTTGTGCATAAGTGTAACACCTGCATGTAAGAGGGTACACCCTTGTGTGCAATATCCACTGAAGTCAGAAGAGGGTATTTACTAATTTTGAAATAAAATATCTATGGCCATACCACCCTGAACACACCCGATCTCATCTGAAATAAAATATATATCAGAACACTCTTGGTACAAAGCTAGAATAAATTTGCAACTATAGAATCACTTTTTATTGTACATAAATATTTTGCAAATGTACTCACAACCAATTTAAATAATTTTTTAACATTTTTATCATATTAAAAGGTTAATGGAGATAAATAAGTTTTAAGTTTTTTGATTTGGTTACTTTATGACCATGAACACTTGTGCTCTGAACAATGTTTTTGCATTAATAGTTACAAAAATACTTTATTTTTTTCATTTTTAAAATTAGTTCTTTGACAACTTCATTCAATGTATGTTCATCGTATTTGTATCCCTCCTCTAACTCCTACCAGGTCTACTTCCTTCCCTACCCACTTCACTTTGGAGCCTCTTCTGTTTACATACCATTGAGTCCAAATTGTGTTGCCTATAGGGTCATCCATTGGAGCAGGGGCCAAGCTCTTAAAGAAAACTGTCTTTCCCTTTCCCAGCATTTACCAGTTGTCAATATTGCCTCACCTAAGATGGGACATTATGCCCATCTCATCTTTCCATGCTTGGATTTTGTCTTGCTCGTGCTTATTTATGTTTGTGCATGTTGTCATACCATTGTGAATTCATATGTGCCATATTTTGTTTAGTAAATACTGTTTCTCCTGTGGGTTATCCTCTTTTTCTGACTCTTACAATCTTTCTATGCCCTATTCTATAGTAGTTTCTGAGACTTGAGAGAAAGGGACATAATATAGATATCCTGATTAGGGTTGTACATTCTGTAGCTTTATTCTCAGCACTTTGGCCAGTCGTAGGTCTCTGTGTTAATCTCTACCTACAGCCAAAAGAAATTTCTCTGATGAGGGATGAGAGGTGCACTAATCTATGAGTATAATGGAAAGTCATCAGGAGTCAGTTTAATATGAAGTTCTTTTAGCAGAATAATACTAGTAGGTTATTTGAAACATTTAATGAGGAGAAGCCATAATAATGGTCTGAATCCAACTTGATATGAAATGCAACACAGGAACACAATAAATATATATTTTTTTCTTTTCTTATTGATATTTTGTGTATTTCAGACATCATTTTTCAGTTCAATTCAGACACATTCCCATTTCCATTTCCCCCGCCCAACCCCAGATCATGCATTCTGCCGTAAAGGTCCCGCATCTTTCTCTCAGTCTCTTTTTATATTTAGGAATTCACATTTTCCTCCTTTAATTTTATATTACTCTAAAACATGAATACATACCTTCAACCCATATACAGTAATTACAGAGTCTGAAAATAAGTGGTGGGTCGAATCTAGAGCCCATTAAGAGATTTACATTATAACAACATAGTTGCTTTCAGATAAAAAGAAATATAACAATAATGTTGTTCAGCTTGCATTTCAATGGGGGAATTGGTGTTAGCATTCACAAATAAGGGAAACCATTAGCCACTTGTTTTTCTGGGACTGTGTTACTTCATTTAGCATAATCGTTTCGAGCTCCATTCATTTACCTGCAAAGTTCATGATGTCAACCTTCTTTACTGCTGAATAGTACTCTATTGTGTAGATGTACCACATTTTTTCATCCACTCATCTGTTGAGGGGCATTTATGTTGGTTCCATCTCTTCACTGCAATAAACATGGATGTGCATATATCTTTGGGGTAGGATGAGTCTTGTGGATATATATTCAGGATTGGTATGACTGGGTCAGGTGGTAGGCTCATTTTGAGTCTTTTAACCGTACTCCACACTGCTTTCCATAATGAGTGCACAAGTTTACACTCCCACAAACATGAGTGTTCCCCTTTCCCCACAACCTCTACAGCATTTGGTGTCTTTTGTTTTCTTGATCTTAGCCAGTTGTATCAGAGTGAGATGATATCTGAGAGTGGTATTAATTTGCATTTCCTTAATTATTAATGATATTGAACACTTTTTAAGATGTTTCTTAGCCATCTTTACTTCCTCACTGGTGAAGTCTTCGTTCAGCTCTTTACTCTATCTTTTGAGTAGGCCCTTTGTTTTCTTACTTCATTGTTTTTTGAGTAGTCTATATATTCTGAACTTTAATGCTCTATCAGATGAGTCACTGGTGAAGATTTCCTCCCACTCTGTGGGTTTTCTCTTCATTTCCTTAATTATTTCTTTCACTATAGAGTAGCTTTTGAGTTTGTGAGGTCCCATTTGTCAACTGTTGATCTTAATTCTTGTGCAGCTGCTGTCTGATTTAGGACGTCTTTTCCTATGCCTCTGTCTTGTAGGATGTTGCCAAATTTTTCTTCTATTACCTTCAGGGTTTCAGGTTTCACGTTGAGATCTTTGATCCACTTGGAGTTGATTTTTGTAGAGGGTGAGTGGTAGGGGTTTAATTTTGTTCTTCCAGTTTTGTCAGCACCATTTGTTGAAGATGTTATCCTTCCTCCATAGAGGTCTTTTTGACCCTTTGTCAAATATGAGGTGGCTGAAATTGTATGAGCCCAGTTTAGATCTTCAATTATGTGCCATTGGTCAATGGGTTTGTTTTTGTGCCAGTACCAGGCTCTTTATGACTATGTCCGTGTAATATAGCTTGAATTCTGGTAGAGCAACCCCACCCTCTTGTATTGCAATTTTCACTCAGGATTGCTTTAGCTATTCAGGGTCTTTTGTTTTTCCATATGAATTTAAGGATTTTTTTTCCAAGTCTATAAAGAAACTCATGGGGATTTTGGTTGGGATTGCATTGAATCTTTATATCAATGTGGGTAAAATGGACATTTTTGCTACATTAATTTTTCCAATCCATGACCATGGGAGGTCTTTTCTTCTTTTGATGTCATTTTCAATCTCCTTTATCAGGGGTTTAAAATTTTTGTTGTAGAGATCTTTTGTATCTTTGGTTAGGTTTGTTCTCATGTATTTTATTTTATTTTATTTTTTCTTATCTTTGAGGCTATTGTGAGTGGAAAAGTCTTCTTATATTCCTTCTCCACTTGTTTATTGTTGATGTAAAGGAGGGTTACTGATTTTCCTAGGTTAATTTTGTATCCTGCCACTTTACTGATATGCTTAATCATTTCTAGAAGTTTTGTAGTGGAGATTTTGCGTCCCTTAGTTAAACTATCATATCATCTGCAAAAAGATAGTTTAACTTCCTCTTTTTTGATTAGTACTCATTTAATTTAATTCTCTTGTCTTATTTCCCTAGGAAGTGTTTCAAGCACTATATTGAAGAGGAGTGGTGATAAGGCGCAGCCCTGCCAGGTTCCCAACTTTAAGGGAAGTGGTTCCAATTTTTCTCCATTTTGGATGATGCTGGCAATGGGTTTGCTATGTATGGCTTTGATCATGTTGAGGAATGTTCCCTTCAGTCCAATTCCCTCTAGAACTTTAAACATGAAGGGATGTTGGATGTTGTCAAAGGCTTTTTCTGCATCAATTGAGATGATTGTGTGGTTTTTTTCTTTCTGTCCATTTATGCATTTTATGATATTTATTGATTCACACATATTGAAACATCCTTGCATCTCTGGTATGAATCCAACTTCATCATGATGGATGATCTTTTTGATGTAGGTCTGTGTGTGATTTGCAATTATTTTGTTGAGAATTTTTGCATCTACATTCATTAATGAGATGGGTCTCTAGCATTCTTTTTTGGTTGTATTTTTGCCTGGTTTTGTTATTAGAGTGGTGCTGGCTTCATAGAAGGAACTGAAAGGGAACCAATAAATAATATAGCACTTCAGCTAAGAACTCTTGAGAGACAACAACAAATGAACCCTAAACCCAACAGACAGGAAGAAATAATAAATATCAGAGAAGAAATCAATGAAATAGAAACAAAGAAAACAATAAATAGAATCAATGGATCCAAAAGCTGGTTCTTTGAAAAGATAAATAAAATAGACAGAACTTTAGCCTAGTTAACCAAAAGAAAGAAAGAGCAACTCCAAATCCATAGTATTTGTGATGAAAGGGGAAATATCCCAACAAAGAAAAGATCCAGACAATCATATGGGAATACTTCAAAAATCCATACTCCACTAAATTTGAAAACCTAAGAGAAATGGATGAATATCTGAAAACCTGGGGGAAAAAAAAGGTTAACCAAGAAGAGACTAACAGTTTAAACAGACCCATAATATTTGAGGAAATTGAAGATGTAATAAAACACTTCCCAACTAAAAAAAAAAAAAAAAGCCTGGGCCCAAATGGATTCACAGCAGAATTCTAGAAAACATTTAAAGAGGTCCTACAACCATTGCTACTCAAACTGTTCAGAAGGATACAAACAGAGGGAATTCTCCCAAATTCCCTCTATGGAACACAATAACTATTAAAAGTAAGGCAACTGATCTAAAACATTTTATATCTTTTGAGACTTCAGAGTGCATTTCCCTGGATAGGATTCCTATATTAAACCTCAGGGAACTATGTGGAAGACAGGGGGCAATGCTTGTAAGAACCAGGGCTGGCGCATGGACATCAGAGAACAGAGACTTTCATGTCACTGGGAACTTATTCATATGCACTTGCAACAATGGTGACCTAGGCATACCTAAGATCAATGCTGACTCAGCAAAATCCCAGTATAGAACTGGGCATATGGGTAGCACTCCCCAAATTAAGCTGAGGAACTACTAACAACTGATTACTGCAGGGTGAGGCAGACTAGATCTTTTTTTTTTTTCTTTTCTCTTTTTTTCTTTTGTTTCCTTTTATTTTCTTTTATTTATTTTATTTTAAGGCATTCACAATATAAGAACACGATTGTTTTCAGATCACATTGATGTTACTCAGTTTGCCAAACAATTAGGTAATTGGTACTAGCATCCACAGATGAGTGATACCATTCATCATTTGGGGTTTTTTTTTTGGGGGGGTGTTACTTCACTTAGCATGATATCTTCTAGCTCTAGCCATTTACCTGCAAAGCTCATGATGCCATCTTTCTTTACTGCTGCATAGAACTCCATTGTGTAGATGCACCACATTTTCTCTATCCACTCATCGGTTGACGGGCACTTCGGTTGGTTCCATCTCCTTGATATTGTGAAGAGAGCTGCAATAAACATGGCTGTGCATATATCTCTGCAGTAAGATGAGTCTTGTGGGTACATGCACAGGAGTGGTATGGCTGGGTCAGGTGGTAAGTTCATTCCAAGTCTTCCAAGGGTTCTCCACACTGCTTTCCAGAGTGGTTCTACGAGTTTACATTCCCAAAAGCAGTGGATGAGTGTTTCCCTTTCCCCACAACCTCTCCAGCACTTGGTATCATTTGTTTTCTTGATCCTAGCCAGTCTTATTGGAGTATGATGATATCTTAAAGTGGTTTTGATTTGCATTTCCTTAATTATAAGTGACGTTGAACACTTCTTAAGATGTTTCTCAGCTATCTCTAATTCCTCACTTGTGAAGACTCTGTCCAGTTCTTTGCTCCATCTATTGAGAGGGCCATTTGTTTTCTTTCTTGATTTTTGAGTAGTTTGTATGTTCTGGAAGCCAATGCTTTTTCAGATGTGTCTGTGGTGAAGGTTTGCTCCCACTCTGTGAGATTTCTTTTCACTTCCTTGACTGTTTCTTTCGATGTACAAAAGCTTTTGAGTTTAAGGAGGTACCATTTGTCAATTGTCGACCTTAATTCTTGTGCAGCTGCTGTCTGATTTAGGAAGTCTTTTCCTATGCCTATGTCTTGTAGTCTTTTTAGTACTTGGATGGCAGATTGTGTCTTTAAGAGAGTGACTCTAGATAGGCTGACTAGACTCCATTGGATGAATTGAACCAAAGGATAGTCAGGTAAAATGCTTAACTAGCTAGAACATAACACATATGACAAAATACATGAAATTCAATGGGAGAGTTATAAGGGGTGTTAATTGGGGAAGAAGTCTAAATATAATTAACATCTATTGGATGAAATACACAAGAAAACTAAATAAAATATACAAAAATTTTATAGCTCTTTGATACCTGAATCAAAGGGTATTCAAATGGATGAAATTTGAATAAAGAATTCAAAAATTCAATTTAAACAATGGTTAATTACCTTAATGAATATTAATACAAATATGGATGAAATAAATAATTCAATTTAAAACTT
Source organism: Rhizomys pruinosus (assembly GCA_009823505.1). Classification (NCBI taxonomy): domain Eukaryota; kingdom Metazoa; phylum Chordata; class Mammalia; order Rodentia; family Spalacidae; genus Rhizomys; species Rhizomys pruinosus. The sequence continues at coordinate 1,716,147 of VZQC01003705.1, read as the reverse complement.
AAATGAGAAATTCAGTCAACTTGGATAAGACATTCAGCAAATACAAGAAATTCTGGAGATAATCTAAAGTAAGATGACTAACTTTCAGGACCTCGGAAGATACTTATAGGAATAGATACTTTCACGAGGAAAAAAGTATCAATCTCACTAGAAGGGAAGAATCATTCTCACTAAAAGGGAGAAAGTCTGGTGTTTACATTAGCGCTGCAACACTGTCAACATCCAGCAAGGGAGCAGAGTATATCTGAGGAGGAAAAAGAAGGCAAAGTTGAAGGAGGAGGAGCTCATGCTTTTAGAGCAGTTCAGAACTTTCTTGACACAGGGACTCTCATAGAACTTGAAATCAATTTCAGATTTATAAAAATATGTATTTATTTTCATCTTATGGGTATGAGTGAGTGCTTATATGTATGTGCACCACTTGCATGCCTGATGTTCATGGAGACCAGAAGAGGGTATCAGATACCTTGAAACTGGAGTTATGGGTGCTTTTGAGCCACCATGTGAGTTCAGGGAAATGAACTCCCAACCTCTGAACTGCTAAGCCATCTTTCCAATCCCCAACGTTATAGATTTACAAGCATTCCTCTAAACAAGATTGACAACTTCATATAGGATAAACTAAGAAACAAATACTTCACTACGTATGGGAACTACACTTTATAGTTCTGTCTCTCTGTGTGTTATGTGTGTGTTTGTATCTGTCTATTCTTCTCTTTGTTTCTTTCATCATATCTCTCAGATTCTAATTTCTTATCTTGACAGCAATCATGAATAACAACACCAAGCTAATGACTTTGCAGATTAGTTGCCACAGAGTTCTTGTCTGAACAATCTCTTGGAAAAACATGTGTAAATTCTGCATGGAAGAGAGCCCATGAATAGAAAGCTCTTTTCAAACTCATTAAATTTACAGCTTTGGAAAGAGATCAAGGAAAGTATCCATAATTGGAAAAAGTTCAACAAAGCTTTCCATGTAATATGATTTCTAAGGTTCTTACTCTGCATATTCCTTGATGGAAATTATGCAAGGTCTTTAGAAATGTAAAGAAATGGTTATTATGTTATGATTATAATCTGCAATCCATGAAGGAAGAAAGAAAAGGAATATCAAGCTTAATGGAAAACATGTACGAGGTAATCCAGGAATGAGAGTTACTAATGTTATACTGTTATGGTCCATGTATGCTGTTAGGGTCTAGTATGCTTCTCTATACTTCAAGAAGTATGGAGAAACATACTAGAAGTGGTATGTATAGAGAAGCATATTAAAATTTCAGAAGAATTTAATAATATAGGGCTTGTTTCAAATTACAAAAGATTAAAAAGAGGAAGAATATGTAGGGATATCTGTCTGTCTATCATTTATCATTCTATCATCTATCTGTCTATCATCTATTTATCTACTATATATCATCTATTTATTATCTATCTATTTATCATCTATCAAAAGACAGAGACAGATATATTGCTGAAGGAAGAAAGGATGGAAGGGAGGGAGGAAGGAAGGAAGGGAGAAGTGGAAGAGAAAGGGTATGTTATGGTCCTGCAATATGTGGAAAATTACTGATCAGGAATATTCAGGGACTCCCTTCTGAAGTTGTTGACTAGGGGTCCTATAGATTCTCAAACAATGCTGCCTATTACTCTTGTTCTTAGTTACCCATCAGAACATGATAGCAAGATCCTATTGGTGAATACAGTACAAACATAGGTTTTAAAACAAACAAGGAAAAGTCAAGCTGGTAGTGACCTCAAAACTTTTATTTTACTGAGTAGCTTTCACAGTGCTGGAACATGCTATGCATGAGATTGGAAGAGAGGGGTGATAATTGACTTTGCCCAGCTGTGAGTAGTGGGTACTGCAGCAACTGGTATTGTTGTGGCATGCATTTTATGGGTATATACAACCACTTTCTGATTGGATTTGAGTTTTTAGGCCTAGGGACTTGTGGCTAGAGAGGACACAGGGCATGTGGGAGAGCCTACTAATATTATTCTGCTAACTAGACATAATTTTAAACCCATACCTAATGACTTATTATTATACTCATAGATTGATGCTTCTTTCAATTTTTTATGCTTTTATTGATGTTTTGTTTGTTTCAGACATCATTTTTTGGTTCTTTCCCTTCCCCCCATCCCACTCCAGATCATGCATTCTGCCATAACTGTCCTGTGTCTTTCTCTCAGTCTTTTTTTTTTTTTTTTGCCTTTTTGAGACAGGATCTCCCTGTAGCCCCAGTTGTCCTGGAGACCAGGCTGGCTTTGAACTCACAAAGATCCACCTGCCTCTGCCTCCCAAGTCAGTATTTTTTTTATGTTCCAGAAATATCATTTTTCTCCATTAATTTTATATTATTCTAAAATATGGACATATACTCTCCAACCATATACAGTAATTACAGAGTCTTAAAATAAGTGGAGGGTTGATTCTAGAACCCATTGAGAGATTGACATTATAACAACATAGTTGCTTTCAGATAAAAAGAAATATAACAATAATGTGGTTCAGCTTGACTTTCAACTGGGGATTTGGTGTTAGCATCCACAAATAAGGGAAACCATTTGCCACTTGTTTTTCTGGGACTGTGTTACTTCACTTAGCATAATGGTTTCGAGCTCCACCCATTTACCTGCAAAGTTCATGAGCATCATCTTTCTTTACTGCTGAGTAGTACTCCATTGTGTAGATGTACTGTATTTTTGTCATCCACTCATCTGTTGAGGGGCATTTGGGTTGGTTCCAACTCTTCACTATTGTCAAGAGAACTGCAATAAACCTGGATGTGCCTGTATCTTTGGGTTAAGATGAGTCTTGTGGGTATATACCCAGGAGCTGGGTCAGGTGGTAAGCTCATTTTGAGTCTTTTAAGAGTGTTCCACATTGCTTTCCATAATGGCTGTACAAGTTTACATACTCACCAGCAATGGATGAGTGTTCCCCTTTCCCCACAGCCTCTCCAGCATTTGGTGTCTTTTGTTTTCTTGATCTTAGCCAGTTGTATCAGAGTGAGATGATATATGAGAGTGTTTTTAATTTGCATTTCCTTAATTTTTAATGATATTGAACACTTTTTATGATGTTTCTCAGTCATCTTTACTTCCTCACTGGTGAAGTCTCTGTTCAGTTCTTTACTCCATCTTTTGAGTAGGTCATTTGTTTTCTTAATTCTTTGTTTTCTGAGTTTATATATTCTTAGTGTTAATGCTCTGTCAGATGAATCACTGGTGAAGATTTCCTCCCACTCTGGGTTTTCTCTTCACTTCACTTCTTTGATTATTTCTTTCACTGTACAGAAGCTTTTGAGTTTTTTGAGGTCCTATTTGTCGACTGTTGACTCTATTTCTTGTGCAGCTTCTGTCTCACTTAGAAATCTTTTCCTATTTCTATGATTTGTAGATTGTTGCCAAATTTTTCTTCTATCACCTTTAGGCTTTCACATTTTGTGTTGCGATCTTTGATCCACTTGAAGTTTATTTTTGTACAGGGTGAGAGGTATAGTTTAATTTTGTTCTTCTACAAATGGTGGTCCATTTTTGCCAGCACCATATGCTGAAGATGTTATCCTTCCTCCATTGAGGGGTTTTTTAACCCTTTGTCAAATTGGAGGTGCCCAAAATTCTATGAGCTCAAGTTTGGATCTTCAATTTTGTTCCATTGTTCAACAGGCCTGTTTTTGTGCCTGCACCACTCTGTCTTTATGACTATGACCCTGTAATATAGTTTGAAGTTTGGTAGAGCAATCGCCCCTGTATTGCATTTTTCACTTGGAATTGCTTTAGCTATTCATATCAATTTTTGGATTTTTTTTCCAAGTCTGTTAAGAAGCTCATGGGGATTTTAATTGGGATTGCATTGACTCTGAATATCAATTTGCGTAAAATGGACATTTTTACTACATTAATTTTCTCAATCCATGAGCATTGGATGTCTTTCCATCTTTTGGTGTCATTTCCTTCTTCAGGGGTTTGAAATTTTTGTTGTACATGTCTTTGTTATCTTTGGTTAGGTATCTTATTCCCAGGTATCTTATTCCCAGGTACCTTATTCCTAGGTATTTATTATTTTTGAGGCTATTGTGAGTGGAAAGTTCTTCTTATATTCCTTCTCCCCTTGTTTACTGTTGTTGTAAAGAAAGGCTACTGATTTTTCCAGGTTAATTTTTTATCCTGCCCCTTTACTAAAACTTTTAATCATTTCTGGAAGTTTTGTGGTGGAGTTTTTAGCATCCCTTAAGTAAACTATCATATCATCTGCAAAAAGGGATAGTTTAACTTCATTTCTGATTAGTACTCCTTTAATTTTCCTTCTCTTCTCTTATTGCCCTACCAAGTGTTTCAAGCACTATGTTGAAGAGGAGTGGCAATAAGGGGCAGCCTTGCCAGGTTTCTGCCTTTAAGAAAAGTCTTCCATTTTTTTTCTCCATTTAGGATGATGTTTGCTATATATGGCTTTGATCATGTTGAGGAATGCTCTCTTCAGTCCAATTCCGCTTGGATTATAAGCATGAATGGATGATTGGTGTTGTCAAAGGCTTTTTCTGCACCAATTGAAATGATTGTATGGTTTATGTATTTCGGTGCATTTATGTGTTTATGTTATTTATTGATTTATGTATGTTGAACCATTCCTGCGTCTCTGGTATTAATCCAACTTGATCATGATGGAGGATATTTTTGACGTGGGTCTATAGGAAATTTGCAAGTATTTTGTTGAGAATTTATTAATGAGATGGGTCTATAGCTTTCTTTTTTGCTTGTATCTTTGCCTTGTTTTGGTATTAGAGTGATGTGATGCTGGCTTCATAGAAGGAGTTTGGGAGAATCCCCTCTGTATCTTTCTGAACAGTTTGAGGAGCAATGGTTGTAGGATCTCTTTAAATCTTTTATAGAATTCTGCCATGAAACCATCTGGACCTAGGCCTTTTTTAGTTGGGAGGTTTTTAATTACATCTTCAATTTCCTCAACTATTATGGGTCTGTTTAAACTGTCAATCACTTCTTGGTTAAGCTTTGTTGGTTCCCATTATTTCAGATATTTATCCATTTCTCTTAGATTTTCAAATTTACTAGTATAGGTTTCTGAAGTATTCCCATATGATTGTCTGTATCTTTTCTTTGACTGTTGTGCTGTTTCCCCTTTCATTATGAATACTATTGATTAGTAGTCTCTCTCTCTCTCTCTCTCTCTCTCTCTCTCTCTCTCTCTCTCTTTACTGGTTTAGAGGTCTGTCTCTTTTGTTTATCTTTTCAAAGAACTAGCATTTGGATTATTTATGTATTGTTTTCTTTGTTTCTATTTCATTGATTTTTGCATTCATATTTGTTAATTCTTCCTGTCTGTTGGGTTTAGGGTTCACTTGCTGTCTCTCAAGTGTTTTTAGCTGCAGTGTTAGATCTTTTATTTGTTCCCTTTCGGTTTTTATGACATGGGCACTTAGGGCTATAAATTTCCCTCTCAAGACTGTTTTTAAAGTATCCCACAGATTTTTTTTTTGTGTGTGTTGTATTGTTGCTTTTGTTCAGTTCCATGAATACTTTTATTTCACTCTTTATTTCTTCCCTGGACCAGTATTCAGGCTTGTGTTATTTAGTCTCCATGTGTTCTTGTAGCTAGTTGGGCTTATTCTGGTGTTCATACTGAGCTTTATTGCACTGTGGTATGATAGAATGCATGGAATAATTCTTATCCTTTTGTATTTGTTGAGGTTTATTTTGTGCCCCCAGTATGTGGTCAATTTTGGAGAATGTTCCATGAGGTGCTGAGTAGAAAATATATTCTCTGGTATTTGGGTGGAATATTCTGTAGATGTCTGTGAGGTCCATTTGGTGTATTGTATTGTTCAGTTCTGATGTCTCTCTGTTTATTTTTTGTCCTGTTGATTTATCCAAGGGGCTCAGTGGGGTTTTGAAGTGCCCCCTATTAGTGTGCTAGGATTAATCTGTGTCTTGAGGTCCTGCATAGTAGTGTTTATAAAGTTAGTTGCAGCATTGTTTGGTGCATAGACATTTAGGATTGTGAAGTCTTCATGGTTAATTGTTCTTTTGACAAGAATGTAATGGCCCTCTTTGTCTCTTCTGATTAATTTTACTTTGAGATCTATTTGGTCTAATATTAGAATAGCCACTCTGGCTTGTTTCTTGGTACCATTCACTTGGAATATTTTTTCCATCCTTTCACTGTAAGGTGGTGTCTGTCCTTGAGGGTGAGATGGGTTTCTTGTAGACAGCATCCCAGTCTAATTCATTCTCCCAGTTTATGTCTTTTGACTGGGGAGTTTAGACCATTAGTATTTAAGGTTATTATTGAGAGAAGTGTGTTGCTTCCTTTTACCTTATTTTTTGTTTCCATGCTTGGTTTAGATTTGTATTTACTCTGTTATGCTTTTGTTGCTTTCTCTCTTTAATTGCATATGGATAGTTGCTCCTTTCCTCTGTTCTTTGGATTGCTTTGAGTGTTTTCTGAAGTGTTGGTTTCTTAGACATGTATTCTTTCATCTTGTTCATGTCATGAAAGATTTTTCTTTCTCCTTCAACTATAATTGACGTTTTTGCTTAGTATAGTAGTCTGGGTTGTCATCTAAAGACATTTATTACTGGGAATATTTTGGTCCACGATCTTCTAGCTTTCATAGTTTGCACTGAATAGTCGACTGTGATTCTGATGGGTTTCCCCTTATATGTAACTTGTTGTTTTTTTCTTGTGGCTTTCAGTATTTTGTCTTTGTTTTGAGCGTCTAGAGTTTTAACAGTTATATGGTGTGGGCAATTTCCTTTCTGGTCCTGTCTGTTTGGTGTTCTATGTGCTTCTTGTATTTGTATGGGTTTCTGTTTTTCCAGTTTGGGGAAATTTTCTTCTATTATCTTGTTGAAGATCTGGTCCATAGTGTTGTCTTGGGATTCTTCTCCTTCCTCTATCCCTATGATGTGGAGGTTCAGTCTTTTCATAGTATCCCATATTTCCTCGTTGTTTCACACTTGTGTTTTATTTTAAATTTTTCATGATATTTTCTTGAGCATTCTAGTTGGTCCATGTTCTCCTGCAGGTCTGATATTTTTTTTCTGCTTCTTCCATTCTGCTTCTGAGGCTTTTTCCCATCCTTTCCTGTTGATAGGATGAATGTTCAATTTTCTTTGTCATTTAATCCTGTGATTTCTTTAGTATTTCCACTTCCTTCTGGAGCCTTGTCATTCTCATCTTGTAGCACCTTGGCTTGTTGGTCATTGTCTTTTTTCATTTCTTTTTTCATCTTTTCAGCATTTCCACTTCTTTCTAGAGTTTGTCATTTTCTCCCTTTAGTTCTTTCCAACATTTGTTATTATATCCCTTTAGGTCCTTCTTGAGTTTTTCATTCTCTTCCCTTAGTTCTCTTATTTCTTTGAACATGTCCACAATTGCTCTAAGGTCCATGTCTTGGTTTCCTTCCAGGGAGATCTCATTGTAGGAAACTTCTGTAGGGTTGGTAGAGTTTGGTGTGGATTTATTATGAGCTTTTCCCATGTTTTTTTCTTTGTGCCTTTGGCATGTGGATTTGTTTGTTTATTTCTTTCTTTGGATTCTGGTACCTCAACATTGGCTGCACAGAATATAATCAGTAATACTGTGCCTGATAGATCTTCTGCACCACCACTCCACCAGGCTGTGTGTGTGTGTGTGTGTGTGTGTGTTTGTGTTGTGTGTTTGGGGGTTGGGGTAGTACCTTGGCCGGTGCACCAGTACCCTTTTGGCCAAATCATGCCATGAGCTGGGAGCAGGCTGGTGTGTTGTGTGCTGTGTAAGCGTATAACTGCCCAGGACACAAGCTGTAACCTGAAGGATGGATGGTCCCTGGTAATATTACTAAACCTTCACAGGGTAGAGGGTTGCCCAAAGCACCATGGCAGGCAGGGCTCACCTGTTCTTTTGCACATGGATATTATGCAGGATGCAGCTGAAATCCACTCACACCAAGTGCTGGGTGCATGCCTGTGTTGTGCCCTGACTCATCTTTCAAATCTCATCAGAGAAACTTCTTCAGATAGGTGATAATGATTATCACAGAGACCCATGACTTGCCAAAATGCAGAGAATAAAAAATTCCGGTGTGCTTATCCCTGAATAGGACAGCTATATCATAATTCTACCTCATGATTCATTGTGGAAGAAAGTGAGGTGACTCGTCCTGTGGGTCAGTCAATAGAGTCCTGGAAGAGGAGTGAGGGGAAGGGGAAAGAGACGCAAGGAATGGAGACAAGACAGGTTCTGATCAAGTCTCATTTATTGTAGGAACACAAGTAGAATATAAAGAGCAGAGAACGCAGAAGCATGCTAAAACACAGGGCACCTCAGTGCTTACATATTGGAAAGAATGTGCAGATACAGATCTTTACTTAAGGTGAACATTTGCAACACCTCCTGTGATAAGTTACACAATGGACTGCAACCTCCTCATGATTATTTCAGTGCTGGGAAGCTGCTAGTGGAAGATTACTAGATGGCTAAACTCGTCCGAGAGCCCCACAGTGAGGAAAGATTTTAAGAGCCAGAGGTGGTGAATTACCACAAGAAAGCAGCTTTCAGTTACTCATAAGAACTCATAACAGTGGAGACAACATGCACAAGTCCTACTTAGGTACAAGCCAGACAAAATTCCCTGTATAGAAGAGAAGATATGGATAGGGAAACCTAAGGCTAGCTAAGGAACTATTGATAACTGATAGCTATAGGGAAAGATGAGTCAGTATTCTTTGTTTGGCTTTTTTTTAAATATATTTTTTATTATTAAACCTTTTCCATAGGTCGTACATCATTTCTCAATTGAATCTAGAATCTCTTCCCTTTTAATGCCCCCTACCGCACTCTGCCATATATGTACTGTATCTTTTTCTGAGACTTCCCAGTTTTTTTTTCAGTTCTTTTGTTGTTTTTTTCTCCAACTTTTATTGTTACAGTATATATACATAGTTTTATATACATATATATATATATATATATACATACACATATCACTTGAATTGGAGGATTTTTTTTCCTAAAAGATGTCATGTTTTCCTTAAGGAAGTCCTCTAAATTTCCACCTTGGCAATCCCAAACAGCTATCAGTCCTGCCCTTTTGCTCCACATGGGGGTCTTTCCATCCCATCGTTCCCCAAATGAAGTCCAGTAGGCATGTGGCCTGTCTCAATCCCCCTGCACTGGCCTCCATGATACAGCCCAGGTAGTCCAACAATGGCAGTCTATATTGTGACGAGGCTGACATCCCCTTAGCTGTTTAGTCCACAAGCTGGGTATCTCAGTAGTCCCCATCTGGCATTGAAGGTTTGGAAGATTGTTGGAGAGACATGAGCCCTCGGTCTATATTGGAAGGTTACAAAGCTGTGTCTCATGTCTTTGATGATTGCCAAAAGTGGTGGCAGCCATAGAATTGATGCACTTGCCAGTAAGAATTGAAGACAGGCCAAACAACAGTACTCTCTCTTTTTTTCTTTTTGTCTCTTTAATAAGCTCTCAAGTTTTATGTCTGCAGTACAGTTTCTCTAGTCTTACTGATTATTTATATCTGGTTATAATTTCCTTTTGGATACTTAAGGCCACAAAGTTAGCCCAGATTAACCAAAGTTTTTGTTTTCTCAAGGTCAGTTGAGGATCTGGTCCTCAGGTGTCTCTTGGGTTTTTTTTTTGGGGGGGGGAGTGCCTAGCTCCTTTCACCTTTTCATTTACCAGTTCAATGAACTCGAGGACAAAATCAGGTCTTGCTAAAACAGGCTTTCTTTTCTGAAGAATGAGCAGACTTTCCTCTTTATAGACTGGAGACTGGCTGAAGTCCCATTAGTGGATCTCCAAGACCTCTCTGAATAGGTAGACTGGTGACCCACATTTGCAGGACATTTCAAGATATGCCCCCATGCACAATCCACTGAAACTCACTCCTCTGACCCACATTGAGACAGGCTTTCCCTCTATAGCTTAATCTGGTCTGCTGCTCTCAATCCTCTTGCTTCCACAACCCTCAGGTGCTTGGATTACAGATATATGGTTGTGGGACAGATTTCTCCCTACCCTGTTTGTTCTTTTTTATTGTTATTAAACTTTTCCATAAGTCATGCATCATTTCTCATTCAAATATAGACTCACTTCCCTTTCCATGCCCCCGAGTCTACCCGAGTCCTTGCATTCTGCCATACATATCCTGCATCTTTTTGAGTCTTTCCAGAGCTTTTTTTTCAGTTCTTTTCTTGTTCTCTCCAACTTGTATTGCTACAGTGTATGTACATGTATATATACATATATACATAGTTATATATACATATAAATATATACATACATACACAAAATCACTTGAATTGGAGGACCATTTTTCCTAAAAGATGTCATGTTTTCCTTGGAAGTGCTCTAGGTTCTACCTTGGCAATCCCAAACAACCATCAATCCTGCACTTTTGCTCCACATTGGGGTTTTCCCTCCCATGGTCCTCCAAATGAAGTCCAGTAAGCACACATCCTATCTTGATACTCCTGTACAGGCCACAATGATATAGCCCAGGTAGTCCAACAATGGCAGTCTATATTTTGACAAGGCTGAAATCCCCTTCGGTCTTTAGTCCACAAGCTGGGTATCTCAGTAGTCCCCTTCTGGCATTTAAAGTTTGGAGGATTCATGGAGAGACATGAGTCTTCAGTCCATATTGGAAGGTTAAAAAGCTGTGTCTTATGCCTTTGAGGAGTGCCAAAAGAGGTGGCAGCCATAGATTGGATGCACTTGCCAGTAAGAATTGAAGACAGGCCAAACAACAGTACTCTTTCTTTTTTCTTTTTTTCTCTTTAATAAGATCTCAAGTTTTATGTCTGCAGTACAGTTTCTCTGGTCTTGCTGATTAGTTATTTATGGTTGTTCTTTCCTTTTGGATGATTAAGGCCTCATAGCCCAGATTAACCAAGGATTTTGTTTTCTCAAGGTCAGTTGAGGGTCCTCAGGGGTCTCTCAGGGTTTTTAGGGGGAGAGAAGGGTAGGAGTTCCTTGCTCCTTTCAGCTTTTCATTTACCAGTCCATCCACTCGAGGACAAAACCAGGTCTTGGTAGACCAGGCTTCCTTTTCTGAAGCATGAACAGACTTTTCTCTTTATAGACTGGACACTGGCTGAAGTCCCATTAGTCGCTCTCCAAGACCTCCCTGAACAAGAAGACTGGTGACCCACATTTGTAAGACATTTCAAGAGATGCCCCCATGCATAATCCCCTAAGACTTGGTTGACCTATGAGGGCAAGGAACAAAGTTATCCCTTAGGTCCCTCGGCCAAATTGGTACGGGCATTAAATATGGTAGCTAAGCACCCAGAAAGGCTTGCACCAGCCTATTATATTGCACCTATATTAAAATTGTATCCTTTGGAAACAAACCGTATGTTACTTCTGTATCATATATTTTTATTTGTATCATTCCATTTTAATTCCATATTACTCTAAAAGATGCACACATACCCTCCATCATGTACTGAAAGCCTGAGGACTGAAAATAAATCTTAGGTCAGCTCTAGAACCTGTTTAGGGATTCACAATGCAAGAGCACAGTTATCTTCAGATCATGAGGAATATAACATTAATAATGCTCAGTTTGTCTTATAATTAGGTACTTGGTACTAGCATCCACGGGTGAGGGATACCCTTCACCTTTTGTTTTTCTGGGATTGTGTTACTTCACTTAGCATAGTGGATTTGAGTTCCATCCATTTCCCTGCAAATTTCATGGTGTCATCATTCTTTACCACTGCATAGAACTCCATTGTGTAGTTGTACCACATTTTCTCTATCCACTCATCAGTTGAGGGGCACTTGGGTTGGTTCCAGATCTTTGCTATTGCGAAGAGAGCTGCAATAAACATGGCTGTATATGTATCTCTGTGGTAGGAAGAGTCTGATGGATATATTCCCAGAAGTGGTATGGCTGGGTCAGGTGGTCGGCTCATTTTGAGTTGTTTAAGGGTTCTCCATAAAGCTTTCCATAGTGGTTGCACAATTTTGCATTCCCACCAGCAGTGGATGAGTGTTCCCTCTCTCCACACCTTCTCCAGCATTTAGTATCATTTGTTTTCTTGATCCTTGCCAGGCTTATAAAGGTGAGACGATATCTTAATGTGGTTTTAATTTGCATTTCCTTAATTATTAGTGATGTTGAACACTTTTTAAGATGTTTCTTCACCGTCTTTATTTCCTTATTTGTGAAGTCTTTTTTCAGCTCTTTATCTTTTGTGTGAGTCATGTGTTTTCTTCTTTGTTTTTTGAGTAGTTTATATATTCTGGAAGTTAATGCTCTGTCAGATGTATCAGCAATGAAGGTTTCCTCCCACTCTGTGGGTTTTCTCTTCACTTCCCTGATTGTTTCTTTTGCTGTAAAGAAACTTTTGAGTTTATTAAACTCCCACCTATCAATTGTTGACCTTATTTCCTGTGCAGCTGCTGTCTGATTTAAAAAGTCTTTTCCTATGCCTATGTCTTGTAAGTTGCTGCCAACTTTTTTCTTCTATCACCTTCAGAATCTTGGGTTTCATATTGAGGTCTTTGATCCACTTGGAGTTGGTTTTTGTACTGTGTGAGAGGTAGGGGTTTAATTTTATTCTTCTATAAGTGCTGATCCAGTTTTGCCAACACCATTTGGTGAAGATGGTGTTTTTCCTCCATTGAGTCTTTGTGGCCCTCTTGTCAAATATGAGGTGCCTGAAATTGTATGTGCTCAAGTTTAGATATTCAGTTTTGTTTCATTGGTCTACAGGTCTGTTTTGTGCCAGTACCAGGCTGTTTTTATGACCATAGCCCTATTGTATAGTTTGATATCTGGTACAGAAATCCCCCTGTATTGCTCTTTTCACTCAGGGTTGCTTTGGATATTTGAGGTCTTTTGTTGTTCCATATGAATTTAAGAATTTTTTCCAACCTGTGAAGAATGTCCTGGGGATTTTAATTGAAATTCCATTGAATTGGTATATTACTTTGGGTAGAATGGAGATTTTTACTATATTAATTTTTCCAATCCATGATCATGGAAGGTCTTTTCATCTTCTGATGTCTTCTTCAAACTTCTTCTTCAGGAGTTTATATTTTTTGTTGTAGAGATCTTTGGGGTTTTTGGTTAGGTTTGTTCCTAGGTATTTTATTGTTTTTGAAGCTACTGTGATTGAGCAAGTCTCCTTGTATTCCTTCTTCAATTTCTTGTTGTTGGTGTAAAAAGGCTACTGATTTTTCTGGGTTGATTTTGTATCCTGCCACTTTACTGAAACTCTTAATCATTTCTAGGAGTTTTCTGATGGAGTTTTTAGCATCCTTTAGGTAAACTATCATATCACCTGCAAAAAGGGATAGTTTTACTTCTTTTCCAATTAGATTTCCTTTTCTTGCCTTATTGCCCTAAGCAGTGTTTCAAGTACTATATTGAAGAGGAGTGGTGACAAAGGGCAGCCTTCTTAGATTCCCAACTTTATGGGGAATCCTAACTTTTCTCCATTTAGGATGATATGGCTTTGGTTATGTTGAGGAATGACCCTTCCAGTCCAATTCCCTCTAGTACTTTAATCATGAAGGGATGCTGGATTTTGTCAAAGGCGTTTTCTGCATCAATTGAGATGATTGTGTGGTTTTTGTCCTTCAGTCTATTTATGTATTTTATGACATTTACTGATTTTCGTATGTTGAGCAATCCCTGCGTCTCTGATATGAATCCAACTTGATCATAGTGAATGATCTTTTTGATGTGGGTCTGTATACAGTTTGCAAGTATTTTGTTGAGAATTTTTGCATCTGAATCCATTAATGAGATGGGTCTGTAGTTCTCTTTTTTAGTTGACCCTTGCCTGGTTTTAGTATTAGAGTAATGCTGGCTTCATAGAAGGAATTTGGGAGGTTTCCCTCTGCTTGTTCCCTTCTGAACAGTTTGAGTAATAATGGTTATAAGTCCTCTTTAAATGTTTTATAGAATTATGGTGTGAAAACATCTGGACCTGGGTTTTTTTTTAGTTGGGAAGCCTTTTTTATATTTTCAATTTCTTCATATATTATGGATCTGTTTAAGCTGTCAATCTCTTCTTGGTTTAACTTTGGTGCTTCCCCGGATTGCAGATATTCATCCATTTCACTTAGGATTTCAAATTTAGTAGAGTATATTTTTAAAGTATTCCCATATGATTGTCTGGATCTTTTCATTGTCTGTTGTGATATTTCCCCTTTCATCATGGATTCTATTGATTTGGACTTGTTCCTTCTTTCTTTTGGTTAACTGGACTAGAGGTCTATCTTGTTTATTCTCTCAAAGAACCAACTTTTGGATTTGTTGATTTTTTGTATTGTTTTCTTTGTTTCTATTTCATTGATTTCTGCTCTGACTTTTGTTATTTCTTCCTGTCTGTTACGTTTAGGGTTTATTTGTTGTTGTCTTTCAAGTATTTCAGCTGTAGTATTAGTTCATTTATCTGTGTTCTTTCTGTTTTTTAAAATGTCGGCACCCAGGGCTATAAACTTCCTTCTTACAACTTCTTTTAAAGTGTCCCACAGGTTTTGTTGTGTTGTACTGTCATTGTCGTTTAGTTCCAGGAATGCTTTTATTTCTTTCTTTATTTCCTGCATGACCCATTCATTATTCAGGAATATGTTGATTAGTCTCCATGTGTTCATGTAGGTAGCAGGGTTTATCCTGGTGTTGCTATTGAGCTTTATTGCACTATGATCTGCTAGAATACATTAAATTGTTTCATTTTTTGGTATTTGTTAAGGTTTTTCTTTGTCCAAGTATGTGGTCAATTTTGAAGAATGTCCCTGGTGTGCTTGGGTGGAATATTCAGAAGATGTCTGCGAGGTCCATTTCCTGCATTGTTTTGTTCAGTTCAGATGTCTCTCTGTTTATTCTTTGCCACACCAACTCCAGCGTCGTCTGTGTGAGCAATGACGAAAGTCATAATAACAGATGAGGAGATACGTGCCTTGCGAGGCTAGGCTCCCTGGTGGTCCCTGGCAGAGTACTCGGCCTCAGCTTCCAAGATCACAATGCACTACAAAGATGTTACGCTTCATGAGTGTTGGACTTTGTACACTGTCTTTTTACTCTTTTCCTGAGCTCAGCACAACCTCCCAGACAAGGGACAGTTAAATGTGTCTGGAAATAAATCAGGCAAACAGAAGCTTCATGAACTTAAGGAAAATCAGAGAAACAGTATCTAAAGGCTCCTTTGTCCTAGAAGTCCCCACAAAGATATTATGAATGAAAAACATTACACTGAGTGATATCATAGGTCAGTTACACATAATAAAAGTGTTCTTCCAGATTTAATAAAAATAAAGGCTCGGTCCTTTAAGCAGGAAGCTACATCTAATAGAATTAGTAAGATAAAGTTTTAGTTACAGTTATGCATATTAAAGTGTAACACTTAGTTAGAGGCACACGGCGGGCTTTTCTCCTTTAAGAAAACCAGAACTAATTAAGAGGCTTTCCCAGGCTTTTGGCTCGAATCACAACCTGGAGATAACTGGCGGCCT
This sequence comes from Rhizomys pruinosus, assembly GCA_009823505.1. Taxonomy (NCBI): domain Eukaryota; kingdom Metazoa; phylum Chordata; class Mammalia; order Rodentia; family Spalacidae; genus Rhizomys; species Rhizomys pruinosus. Next base: position 1,700,648 of record VZQC01003705.1, on the reverse strand, counting down.
TGGGAAAATCAAGCCCCAGGAAGGATGAGAAACATCGAATTGGAACTTCAAAGAAACAGAGAAAAACTGTTTATGGCCTGTGCTTTTAGGACTGCTGTTTTGTTGCTTATCTCCCCTGCCAAGACAGTGTGAGCAGTATACTATGTGTAAACTTCCATTGATGTGTAAACTTTATCTGACTTGCTGTCCTTGTAAACCCAGGTGTGAATTCCTTTAGTAATGAGCCTTTTGTTCTCGGGGAAGTGCTTCCCTAGCTGCTTTCCTAGCCCGCTTTCCCTGCTTGTGATATAAAAACTTGACTTGACCTCAGTAAAAACGCAGTAGATTCATAAGTCATCTCTGGTGTGATCTCTGTCATTCCGCCTAATCTGTGCCATCCTTCCAAGAACCTGGATCCCACAGACTGAGTGAGCCCAACCTGCTGGGATGATCTGTGGCAATTCTTTGTCCAGTTGATCTGTCCAAAGGACTCAATGGGGCATTTCCCCTACTATGAGTGTACCAGGGTTAATCTGTGCCTTGATGTCCAGTAGAGTTGTATTTATAAAGGTCTGTGCACCAGAGTTTGATCCATACATATTCATGATTGTGAGCTCTTCATGGTTAATTTTCCCTTTGATAAGGATGTAATTGCCCTCTCTGTCTCTTCTGATTGCTTTTACTTTGAAGTCTATTTTGTCTGATATTAAAATAACAATACCTGCTTTCTTTTTCGTACCATTTTCTTGGAAATTTTTCCATCCTTTCACTTTAAGTTGGTGCCTCTCCTTGAGGGTTAGATGGGTTTCTTGTAGACAACACATCGATGGATTCTGTTTCCTAATCCATTCTCCCAGTCTATGCCTTTCAATTGGGGAGTTTAGTCCATTAATATTTAAGGTTATAATTGAGAGGTGTGTGTCACTTCCTTTCACCTTGTTATCCATTTGCATTTTTTGTCTAGGTTTCTATTTCCACATTTCTGCTTTTATTAATTTCTCTCTCAAGTTGCCTGGGGGTAGTTGCTCCTCTCCTCTGTCCTTTGAATTGCTTCACGTATTCTCTGAAGGATTGGTTTTCCAGACATTTATTCTTTCATCTCGTTTATGTCATGGAAGATTTTTCTCTTTCCTTCAATTAGAATGGACATTTTTGCTGGGTATAATAACCTGGGTTGGCTTTTGTAGTTGTTTAGCACTGGGAATGCTTTGGTTCATATTCTTCTTGCTTTCATAGTTTTCACTGAAAAGTCAGCTGTAATTCTGATAGGTTTCCCCTTATATGTAACTCGTTTTTTCTCTTGTGGCTTTCAGAATTTTGTCTTTGTTTGGGGAATCTAGGGTTTTAACTATGATATGTCATGGGGAGTTCCTTTTCTGGTCTAGCCTATTTGGTGTTCTATGTGCTTTTTGTATTTGTATGGGTTTTTCTTTTTTTTAATTTGGGGAAATTTTCATCTATTAATCTGTTGACACTCTGATCAAAACCATTCTCTTGGGATTCTTCTTCCTCTTTCTCTATGATGTGGAGGTTTGATCTTTTCATAGTATCCCACATTTCCTGGTTGTTCCACTCTTGTGCATTTGTAAATTTTTCATAGTATTTACTTGAGGTTTTTTAGTTGTTCTGTATTATCTTCTAGGTCTGATATTCTTTTTTCTCCTTCTTCCATTCTATTTCTGAGGTTTTTTTCCCATTCTTTCCTTTTTAAATTCATTTTTGATAATAATTAATAAGTAATGAATACACGCAACCTTCATGTAAAACCAATTTGCAAGTAGCTATGTCCAACTTTATACAGCCCAAGGTCCCCACTGTGCAGCTGGAGGGGCTTGTAAGTACAAGCATGTTGATCAAATCAGAGTCCAATCTATATTGCTGTAGTTGCACAATTCAATCCAGTCGCAGCCCTTACATTCTACCTCATCCCCTCTTCCACAGATTGTTCCCTAGGCTTTAGAAAAGGGGCAGCAGTGGGCAAAAAACAAAACAGTCTATTTTCTTTGGAGATGTCGTTTTGGACTCTGATCAGTTCAGGCTGTTTTCTTTCATGGGTTGGCAGTTTAGCCAGTAATAACCTTTTAATCCTACTAATGAAGCACAAGCAATAAGATATACAGGCCTTTAAACTGTACTAATTATTATGGTAGGTTACATTGGTATAGACACAGATGTTTGGATGGTATGCTAATCTATGAGCTAAAGCTTTTCTGTAAAAGATGATGAGGTCTTACAGTGGCTTATAACATCTACTAACCACTAAAGGACATAAGCTTGTGGCATCAGCCATGAATTATTCCTCCAAGGAGAGAGCTAATAGCTAATTGGATTTGGGATATACAGACATATGGCTGCCACTGCTGCACAGTATTTCTAGGCAGGTTAGGTGTAGCTGATGTTGACTGAGGAGTCTTGGTACCTGATTTCCTTTTTCATTTCTTCCTGTGTTTTCTTTACTATTTACAATTTTTCTTGTAGCTTCTTAATCTTTTCTTGTAACTCCTTGTTTCACTCGCTGATTTCCTTTTTCATTTCAGCATTGGATCTTTTTTAGTGTTTCCACTTCCTTCTGTAGTTTGTCATTTTTTACCTCTAGCTGTTTCTGGAGTCTGTCATTTTCTCCTTTTAGTTCATTCTGAAGTTTGTCCTTGTCTCCCTCTAGGTCCTTTCTGAGATTTTCATTCTCTCCCCTTAGTTCTATGATTTCTTTGAGTATATCTGTGATTGTTATTCTACGAGCTGTGTCCTGGGTTACCTCTAGGGAGATCCCATTGTAGGGGGGATCTCCTCCACATGCTCCTTAGAGCTTGGTGTGAAGTTATTCTGTGCTTTCCCATATTATTTTTTCTTGTGCTCTTGGCATGTGGTTTGCCTTTTGCCTGTATTCTGATGCGAATTTTGAATGCCTCTTCACCTTGTTGAAGGATTGCTTTCCTTGATTCCTTGAGGTACCTTTGTTTTATTCTCCTTTTGTATGGAGTGTTGGCTTGTCTATGTTTCAGGCTTTCAATTTTGGTTATATATTGGGAGGTGTAGCTCACTGTCCCCTTTCTGTTCCACAAGAACTGGGTGGGTAACAACCCAGATGACACCTTCTGAGTACTGTATTCCTTCTGCTGCCAGCCACTTTCTGTGGGGAGGGTGTTGGTTGAGTTGCTTGCTTAGCCCACATGCCTGCTTGGGACCAGCTGCCCATGCCCTGTAAGTTGAGTTCAAAACTCAGCTCCCTAGCTCCCAGAAACCTCCGGGCCATGACGCTGAGCACCAACTGCCCACATCCTGTGGGTTGAGGTCATAACTCAGCTCCCTAGCTCCCAGAAAACTCTGGACCACACCCTGTGAGTTGAGTTCAATCCTCAGCTCTCCAGTTCTGAGAAACATGTGGGCGAAAACTGCTGGTCCACACAGCTGCTGCTCTGCACCAGTTGCCCACACCCTATGAACTGAGCTCAAAAATCAGCTCCTTAGCTCCCAGAAACCTCTGAGTCAGTATTCTTTAAGGGTGTGATTCTTGGTATGTTAATTGGGATCCAGTGGATAGACACACACCAAAGGACACTTGAGGATCAAATTTGATTTTGACTTGATAGACTTCTCTCTATCTATCTATCATCTATCTATCTATCTTCTATCTATCTCTCTATCTATATCAGATGATAGAGAGATAGATGATGGATAGATAGATAGATAGATGTTAGATAGATGATAGATAGATAGATAGATAGATAGATAGATAGAGTATGAAACCATATGGGGTGGTAAGGGGTGTAGATAGGGGAGGGTGTCTTGATATGATCAAACTTTATTATATGAAATTCTCAAAAATTCAAAAGAAGTTTTAAAAAGAAGGAAATTTTCATTTCACAAGAGTTTCTCATTCTTTATAAATAGATGCAGTTTGGCACATAAAGAACTGTAATCAAATATGCAAATCAAATACATCCACCAGTACATGTGTGCATTTCCACTGATAAGTACGAATCATTTTTGTGGAAAGTACGTTGGATTGGTAAACATCCTCCCTAATGATAACTACTCATAGCCACTAGATGTCAGTATCCAATTTTCTTTGAAAATACTTTTGTTGCCTTTTTCCTTGCAACATACTTTCCTTTCAGCCATTTTCTGCTTGTAAAAAGTGTGAACAAGAAATTGCATGTTGATAATAGTCACATCACATGTAAGAAGGTAATTAGATGGTATAACTGCTTTTCTGACCATGAATTCCTTGTTGGGCAAAAATAGGAATAATAATTTCAGCCCAAGTGGATAAACAGACACACACATATGTACTATATGTGGATGCATAAACACAAATATAATATAGTTTCTAAAACAAGTTTTTACCTTCTAAAGATCTGGACAACTGTTTATTTATTTTCTTTCTTTTTCTTTTTCTTATTTCATTCACTTAATGAAAAAAGTGACGCCTGCATTTTGTTCCTTTTCCTGCAAATTTAGCTATTTCTATTTTTTTCCTTGACAATAGCTTGAAATCTCCACACTGTGGCCAATTATTTCCTTCTTTTCTAGAGGAATGTCTTACAGACCACATGTGCAGGGTCATCTGTGTATTTTTTAATTAATTTTCTGAATCAATTCATAATAGGATAAGATTATTTAAAGCAAATCATTTCACTTACACCATGAGTTCTGAAGAAGTTATATAGAATATATACAAATATTTATATTTTCTTAGAGCATAGATATTTAAAATATTTGAGTAGCAACTAAGAAATTGCATGTTTCCTCTTTACTGTCAGTTTAGCCATCACCTAACTTTGGGACGGAAGGTAGTCAGTAAAAAACGGGGATGAATGAAGGGGAAGAGAAAGTCTGCCTTTATTCCAATTATGACCTATAACATCAAAAGAAATCTATTAAACCCTTATGCTTACAGCTGAAAATAAAGAGTATGCAGTCTCTCTGTGTGTAGGGGTCTAGATAGAACTGACCACTGTGGACACAAAGGCCTTGAACATTATTTAGGCAATGATTTGCCCTTGTAAACTGGCTACAATTTAGGTCTGTTTATCTTTCAGGCCTGTGGCGTAAGGCTACACTTTCTATTTCAGTTATAAACATAGTCTCTTCTCTGTAAAATGGTAGTTACAGACTGAGACTGTAAGATCTATTCACTTAACAAATATCTATTCATTTCCCCTCTCTGTGAGACACCCAGTTTCTGTTGGGGATGCAAAGATGTGTTCAAAACCGTTCCTATTCCAAGAGCTTAAAATTAATCTTCTAAATAAATCATATCTTTTTATAGTCTTAATATTCCATAATTTATTAGTACTTGAAACTCATGCAGCACAATTAGTTAGAAGATAATGAACCATATTGCAAAGTATAAAATCTCACTAGTACATTTAACAAACAGAGAAATCAAGTCTTACCAGCTGGGTTTCTTTTTTAAATAAACTAATTGACATTCCTAGAAGTGGTTCACTACAGGCTGTGGAATTGTTTAATTATCTTCACTAGAGTGTTGCCAGTATTTTGTATGAGCACTTATAAACCCTTGATCGAGACCAATTTCTCTAGTAATAGGTATAGCAGCAAATGTGAGTTACCAAGAATATTTTCACTCGCTATCACTGCTAGTATGTTTTAATGCAGCAGGATGGCTGCTAGCCACTCAATATTTATCAAAAGAGCATCTATTGAAGCTTATCTTGGAAAAAAATACGTAGCATTTTTTTTTTCTCTTTCACTTTCTGTTAATAAAATGGTGGAGAGACAAGAGCTCAGATCCATCCATATGGACCAGGAAATTTTTTTCTCTCTTGCTGGTAAAGGGAATGTTGAGGAGAAGATCTGTCACTCACATAGAGTGAACAGATGGAATAAGAAAAAAATCTATGTACAGACAGTACTGAGGAACTATGCAAAAAAATATTCAACAGATAGCTCATTCTCAATCTACCTTATTCTTGTATTATGACTTGGTTAAAATGCCTACTTTCTTTAACTGAATGTTGTGTTGAATTACTCTACAAATTTTTATCTTAAAACCCTAAAAACAATAATCATGGATTTCTAAGGCTTGTACATATTTTTTTAAATAGAATTCTGTGACTTGAACTTTATTTTTATATTTTCATTTTCAGTTATGTGGATATGTATGTGTCTTTTTTGTGGGTATGTATGCATGAGTTTAAGGTGTGTATTAGTCACTTTTCTGTTGCTGTGATAAAATCACCATGACCAATGAACTTATAAAAGGAAGAGTTTATTTGAGCTTAAGATTGATGGTTCCAGGAAATTAAGAGTCCGTTGTTGTAGGGAGGCATGGTGGCCTGGGCTGGAGCAGAAAGCCGAAGTTCACGTCTCCAAATGAGCATAGGAAGCCTAGAGAGAGACACTGGAGACTGCAGGGCTTGTTGAACTCACTAAGCTCGCCTCCCGCCCCCCCCAGTGAAGTACTTCCTACAGCATGGCCATACCTTCTAAGACATACTAAAACAGCTCCACCAACTGGAGACGAAATATCTGAATACTTGAAGCCTATAGGGTTCATTCTCATTCAAACTATCACAAGGTGCCTGTGGAATCTGAAAGCGGAGGCAGTGGATTCCTCAGGAGCTGGAGTACTTGTGAGTCACCCAATGTGGTTGTCAGGAATAGAACTTGGATCCTATGGAAAATCATGGTGTACTCTTAACTGCTGAGTCATTTCTTTATCCTATTGAACTTTATTCAAAATGTTTGTTTATTTTGTGCTATGGTATTATAAATATGCTGGAATATACTCATCGTTAGTTATGAAAGTGGTGTGTATGTGTGTGTGTGTTTATTGCTTTCAAAAGATAGACATAAAATGCTAGTTAGCAAATGAGCAAAATAAAACATTTGGAAGAAAAATCAACTATTAGTTTGAAGTTAAATAATCAATTAGTTACTGATCAAAATTACCATTGGTATTGAACAAGAATTTATTACATATTCCTTGTATGTCAAAACTGAGGTAACTGAATTAAATAGTATTTATAGAAAAATATAAGTTTATTTTATATAAAATAATTTGATCTTTATAGATAGTGAAGTAAAAATGGTTAATCTCTGAAACAATGGTTTCACTAATTCACTGACCTCCCATTTCACATATAGAATGAGTCTGTTATCTCACCAATAGAAATGAGTGACTAAGCCAATCTGTTGATAGGCTGAATAGAGTACAGTGTATGAATTTGCACTGAAGGACAATGGGGTAAAATGCTTGACCAAATGGGACTTAACATGTATGACAGAGTTCATGAGGCCCTGTGCAGGGCCATGAAGTGTATGAGGGGATCTAAATGTGATTAAGAACTATTATACTAAATATCTAATGGCTCAATAAAATATTAAAAGAAACAACTTTGCAATATAAGTGGGATTTCCTAGAAAATAAAACAAACCAGCAAAAATAAAATAAACTTTTAAAACCATGTTTATAGATCCATATATTCTCATGCTTATATATCCCTACCTAAAGATCAATATCATCTGTCTAAAGGAAAATGTAGGAAATTATATACTTATGGGAAATTATGAAATCACATTAAAATACATAGATATTAGTTTGTTCTTTTACTTTGCCAAATAATTGTGTGGCTATGGCTGTTCCAATGAGAAGAATAGAACTGTACTTCAGTAGGTTAGACAGCGGTATGTTACAAAATTCATTCCTCCAAGGAGAGAGCTAATAGCCAATTAAATTTGGGATATACAGACATACGGCTGCCACTGCTGCACAGTATTTCCAGGCAGATGAGGTGTAGCTGGTGCTGACGGAGGAGTCTTAGCTCTCTCCTTGGAGGAATAACCCACGGCTGATGTCACAAGCTTACAACCTCTAATGGTTAGGAGATGTTATAAACCACACGAAGACCCTGCCATACTTAACAGAAAAAAATGTAAATCATGAATTAACATACCATCCATACATCTGTGTCTATACTGAAGTAACCTACCATAACAATTAGTACTGTTTAAATACCTATATATCTAATTGTGTGTGCTTCATTAGTAGGATCGAAAGGCTATATATTATACTGTTTAAATACCTGAATATCTAATTGCATGTGCTTCATTAGTAGGATCGAAAGGTTATGCCTGGACAAGCTGGCAGCCCATGAAAGAAAACAGCCAGAACTGACTAGAGACCAAGACATCTGCTCCAGAGAAAGTAGAGTGTTTTGCTTCTCATCCACCTGTGCCCCTTTTCTAAGCCTAGGGAACAATCTGCAGAAGAGGGGGCGTGGTAGAATGTAAGGGCTGCGATTGGGGTTAATGGTGAAACTACAACAAAATAGACTGGACACTCATTTGATCAACTTGATTGAACATACAAGCCTCCCCCTGCTGGATGGTGGGACCCATGAGCTGTGTGGGTTTGGGCACAACTGCTTGCAAATTGGTTTTACATGAAGGATGCTTGTACTCACAAATTATCACTTATTGTTAAAAAAAATGAAAACAAAACAAAACAAAAAAGCAGAGAAAGATGCAGAAAACTAATGGCAGAATGCATGATCTGGGATGGGTAGGGGTGGGGTGGGGGGAAGGGAAGGGGATATATGCCTGAACTGAATTGGAAAATGATGTATGAAATATACAAAGCATCAATAAAAAAATTAAAAAAATTCATTCCTTCCTCCAAAGACATATGTCGAAGCTCAAACCTCCCAAGTTACTGAATTGGAGATACTATCAATCCTTTAAAGGAGGTGAAGGTTAAATGAGGTCATAAAGATGAAAACCTAATGTTATAAAATTGTTATCCTTATATGAAGAGAAAGATGCATCATATCTTTTTCTGTACTTTTTGAAAACTCATGAAGAAGGCAACCATTTTCACAGACAGGAAAAGAGCCTTCAGCTTGATCCAAGTTTCTAGCCCCCAAGAACCATGAAATAATATTCTGTTTTATGCCAGGTCATCTGTAATATTTTAATATAGCACTTGGATGAGACAACATGTGACTTTTCAGAAATTGTGAATGTGATATTTTTCAGATGTAGTCTTGACAAACTTATGGATCTAAGAGCAGTTTGTCTTTTATTAGAGTTGGTCCCAAGCTAAATCTCAAGCATTCTTAGGAGGAGGGGAAGGTAATGGAAGATGGTAACAGACACTGGAATGCATATACACAACAAGGAACAGCAAAGAGCCTGGAGCCACCATAAGCAAGAAGAAAAGAGAAAGGTGAAGGGTTTACAATGAATTGTTTAGAGTTTCTAGAAGTAAGCAACATTGCTGACAACCCATTTAGGAATTTGGGGCTTCCAAAAATAAGAGAGAATAAATTTCTGTCATTTTAAGTCTCTAACTAAATTTGTTACATCAAGCTTAATACATGAAAAAGGAGAAGATAAAATGCTTAATATCTCATAATGGATAAGTATTTTTTCTGTGTTGTGGTGAATTGCCTCCTTATAGGATCAATGGCTCCCCCCAGTGCCTTTAGATAAATAATACTCCTCCTTATTCTTGAGTCACCAGTCTTTGGACATCTGTAGCATTCACTCTCCTGATTCAATAACTTTCAGATTCAGAGAGAATGAATTATCAGCTGTCCTAACTCTACAGATTGTTAATTAGCCTTGAAGAACTTGGGAATTTCCAGGTTTGTAACTGTTGAGGATAATTTCTTGCAATGAATTAATGAATGTTTTTCTCTATATTGTAAACACAACTTAATGATACTTCTTGAGAAAGAAAGGATATTTGGGAATTGCTAATACCATTTTTTTTACACGGACAATGCCTAACTTTAAAAAAATACAGCCATCATTATATTTAATGTTGAAGATTAGAAGCTTTTTGAAGGACATCAAGCAAAACAAAGACATGTACTTTTATGATTAAAGTTTGGAAATAAATCTTAACATTTAACAATATTGAAGGAAACAATCAATTGGAAAAAGGAACAGACTTTCACAAAAACCCTGAAGGGACATATGCATAGGTAGCCAATCAGCAAGTGCACTGCAGAGTATAATGCAAGTCAAAACAATGATGATATATTATAATATACACACTAGAAAGCCAAAATCCCAAATGTTAATGCCACAAATGCTTGTAATGATGTGGAACAAAAGAAACTCTCATTCTTTGCTAAGGGAATTGCACAATTTCCTAGAATTTTTAAGCATTTCATACATCAGTAATCTGGTACTATATTTGCATCATTTCTAGCCCTCCTTTTACCACTTCAGCTCCTCCAACATTTTTTATACTCCCATCTCATTTTTCAATTTCTTGTCTCTTCTCCTTTAATTATATATATATATATATAATATATATATATATATAATATATATATATTATTATATATATATTATATATATATAATATAGATAGATAGATATAGATATAGATAGATAGATAGAAAGATATAGATAGATATGTATATTTCACTGAGTTGATTTAGCTGTACACATGTGTACAAGTGTGTGTTAGGGCTGACCACTTGGGATTAGATAATCAATTATTAGATAATTCTCTATGGAGAAAAATGATTCTTCTTTCACTCATATCCATTGATTATTTAAGGGTGAGGCCCTGTGAGTAGAGAAGCTCTGTAATATAATTTGAGGTCCCAGGCATTGTGTTATCTCCAGCTGTGTTCTTACTCCTTAGGTTTCTTTGAGTATTTATGATCTTTTTTGTTCCATGTGAATTCTGAGATTTTTTTTTTCTTATATATGTAAAATATAGCATGGAAATTTTGATAGGCATTTCAATAATCTGTAAGTTAATTTTGGTAGTATAACCATTTTCACACTATTAGTCTGCCAAACCAAGATCATAAATGTTCATTTCATTGTATAGAATCTTCTTTGATTTCCTTTTTCAGTATCATCAAATTTTCATTGTAGACAGTTTCCCTTTTGTGAGATGTATCCCTAAGTAATTAACTTTTATGGTGCTATTTAGAATGGGACAATTGTCCTGTTCTTCACATGAGAGTACAGCATTGGTATATATGAATAGCATTTTTATATTGATTTTGTTTCCTCAGTTGTGCACAACTTGGTTAAAGATGTTTTGGGGTACCCACACATCAGATATAGAAAAGCATGCTTGAGATGTAATTTAACTTAACAGATTTTGAATGGCCATATCAAATATTATCTCTAGATAAAAATTGATGTCCAAGGAACAGTACAATTACCTCAATTCTGAACAAGTATCATGAGATATAATAAAGTTCAAAGGTACATTTTCTCTGAATATCTTTTGGAAAAACCTGAATTCAAAAGACCTGGAACTATACTGAAATTTTTCGTTCTGCGACAGGCCTGAAGCACCTTGAAAAATGTAGTTCCTAGTACTGGAAGGAAAGGAAATGAAAATGCCCATGACAGGAAGTTAACATGGCTGCGACAGGCCCAAAGAATTCTTGGAAATGTAGTTTTGTGCTTGAACCTGGCAGGCACTGCCAGCAGATAACGTTGCATTTTTCTTTTCTGAGAAATGATTTTGTTATAATTTTTTTGCAGCTCCAAGTTGGAGCTACATTAACGGGAAATACCTGCAAATGAAGGTCTTGGTTATCTCTGATCTGGCACAGTATTTGTGTGGCAGAGAAGGAAGTAACTAAGGGGCTGGCCCTTTAAGAGAAAGTGGCAGGGAGTGAAAAGGAGGGGCAGGGCTGCTGGGAGTGGTGGGTCCCTATGGCCTCTGGCTGCACTTGGCCTTGGTCTGCACTCATCTGGGTCCCCACAGGGCTCCTTGCAGGCCCTGCCAGCCCCCAGCCCAGTGCTTTTCAGGCCCCTCTGCCAGCTGCCTCCTGCCTACTGGGGGTCTCCAGTTGGCCACAACCGCCACTTGGACTGTCTCGGAGTTGCTTGAATGATTTGATTAACCTGTTCTATTACCACTGGGTCTATTTGGCCTGTCTGCTTGTTTCCCATGATAAAGAAAGGCAGGAAATGCTAGTGGTTAGGGAAATGTTCCGCAGATAGAACAGCTTCTCATCTTCAGGAACTGAAGTTATTTAAAAGATAGATCAAATACTTATCTCACTTGAAAAAGAGAATTTTTCCATGGAGATGGTCCAAAAGCTTGACTGTATAGAGGAGAAATGTTGAAAGACAGATTAAAAAGACTAACATCACATGAAAGAGAAATATTCAGAGGTGGGCCAATAGCCTGGCTGCTACCCTGAATCCTACTTTTGGGGGGTACTTCTGTCCCTCACAGTGAACCCTCCAAGATTTTCCCCTCTCGGGGGTGGAAAGGGAGCTGAGAGAGACAGCCCAAGAAAATATATTTTTTCTTCCTTCTGTTTCCAGTGGAAAGTCAAGCCCCACGTTGGCACCAGTTGTGGGTTGTCCAATATATATATATATATATCATCTGCTGGTCCTTTAATCACCTGTGTGGCCACAATCTGCATGATGTTCTTCCCTCCTAAAACCAGGCTGGCATCTTCACAAGGCTGTAAGCCAAACAGTTCCTAGGCTGAGCTCCTGGCAAGGAGGGGAGGAGGAAACCAGGAAAAGTCACCTGAGGAGGAATGAAAGAAACGGACTGAGAGAGAAGGTCCGGGAGAAAGACTCAGGTTTAATGTTGTGACTCAAGGTTTTTATACAAACCTTTGCATGAGCTGGGACACATACACACAATTGGGGGCTGTGGCAGGCAATTGGGACAAGGGAACTTTAACCTATATTCCAGATCAAAGTTCTTTCCTAAGAGATCAAAGACAGTCCAAGCTTCACAGGTCTGTGAAGATAACAGCAGGGGTAGAGGCCTGGGCTCTTTGATAACTGTTTTTAAGTGCTTCTGCAAAAAGAATGCCTACACAACATTGCTGTGTTTATTAGATCTAGGAGTTTTGTTGATTTTGTGTGTATGAGTGTTTTGCCCACATGTATGTAAGTGCACAGTGATTTGGTACTATATTTCACACAGTTGCTAATCATCATGCAAAAGCTGGGAACAAAACATGAGTCCTCTGAAAGAGTAGTCAGTGCTCTTAGCCACTGAGCTATCCCTCTAACTTTATAAAATTAAAAAAATATATTTTGGTTCCTTGAAAAAATTTCATATTATGGTTTTAGAACAGTTGATTCTTTGAGAATTGTACACAATGGATTAACATCATATTCAGCCTCCTAACCCTATCTACTCTGAGGTCTACTGCCACTTCCTTATTCTCACAACGATGTGTCCTCTTTTTTGTATTGTAAAAGTCATCAAGTTCAGTTTGTGTTCCTCAAGTGCTCTTGTGTGCACTTGATGCCTTTAAATTAAATTTTATGTACCTGAGTGAATTGCCTGCATGTATGTACATGTACCTATGTCTCACAATTCATGTGGAGGGCAGAAGAACGCATCAAATCCCCTGGATCTGGAACTATGCGGAGTTGTTAGCTGCTGTGTGGGTGCCATGAACTGAATCCTGGTCGTCTGTAAGAGCAGCCAGTGCTCTTAATCACTGAGCTATTAATCAGAGCTATCTCTCTTGACCTGGAATATTAAGAATTTAAATGTGAACCTTGGCTGTGTTCCAGAGGTTCAGATAGGTTGTCATTAGGGAATTTATTTATTTATTTATTTATTTATTTATTTATTTATTTATTTGCTTATTTATGTGTGAGTGCTTGGCTCGCATGGATATAAGTGCACCAATGTCATGCAAAGACTGCAGAGACTAGAAGAGGATGTGGGATACCCTCGAAATTTAGTTGTAGATAATTCTTAGCCACTATGTAGGTTCTGGGAATTGAACCTGGGTCTGCTGCAAGAGCAGCCAGTGTTCTAAATCACTGAGCCATATTTTCAGACCTTTAGGGATTTTTAAATGTCTTCTGATTTTCAGATGATTCACTGCTTATTCAAAATTCTATTGTTTAGGATCTACATATTTTATGACTTCTGTAGTTTCTCTAAGTCCACTCCTGTCTGACAGGTCTCAAGGAATTATATAAATTTTGGGAAATTCTTATTTTCAAGAAACCACCACCTATTATTCTAATTTTTAGACTCTGATTTCATTCAAGGCACAACATGTTCTAGATCCACTTCTAAGCTCCTTCAGATTTCTGGAATAACTCAATTTTCTTAAAGTTTTCTCTCTGATGATCCTGGCTCATTGCTCTCTTCTTTCTTGGAAGTACCTAAAGTTCTCTGCTGAGTGTGTAAAAATAAATATTATATGGGATTCTTATGGACATAGATAGATAACCCTCAATATACTATTGATGTTCCTCTTAAGAATTCAATGGCATCCGTTTTGTAAATATTTTGTTTTTGAACTAAGTAATTTTTGTTTCTAACCTATTGTTGCAGCTTTACAATGTTTCACTCAAGAGCTGATCATGTTTAAGTACATATACTACTTTTTAAACTATATGTTTTACTGAATTTTTGTGTATTTTATACAATATATCTTAATCATATTTAGACACATTTCCCTATCTACATTCCCATAAAAGCCCCTCCACCAAATTTCATGAATTCTGTTAATAAATTTATGATTTATTATTAGAAGATATTTGATTTAGATACATTTTACATGTACTATATATCTGGTATCATGAAATTTTTCTTGGACCAAAAGTGTTTGAAAGTGGAAAAAGACTAAGAAACTCCACTTAAAAATATTTTATTTATTGTTTTTTCTTTATTTTTTATTGAGCTTTTTCATACAACAATTTTTGATCAAATTTACACCCACTTCCCCAACAATACCTCCTTTAGGTCCTCATCCCTTCTGCCATATATGCTAAGTCCTATCCAGGCAAGCATATGTACCCAGAGTCCATCCACTGGAGTCTACTCAGCCTATTTAGTGGTCATAAGGACCGTTCTCCTTCACCTAACAGTAATCAGTCTCCAACAGTTCTTAGGCTATGGCAGGCTAGCACCCATTTCCCTTCCTCCACTCTGGGTGCTTGTCTGATTGAGTTGGCATGGGTCTTGTCCTCAAGGCTACCATTTCAGTAAGTTCACATGTGCAATGTTTTAGTGGCATTACAGCCACTGTTTTCCTATGTTCATGGACAAACTGTGGATCTTACAATCTTGCCAACCCCCTCTTCTGTAGTGTTCCCTGAGCCATGGGTGGATGAGATTTAATATAAGAGTACTATCTAAGGACAGACTCTGTAGTCACTTATTCTCTAAAACTTGGCTAGCTATGTCCTTTTGTGTGCATCACACTCTGATGTATAAGGAAAATTTGTTAGTAATGTTTGAGGGATGCAGTAATATTTTCTCTACACCCTGTTACTATGAATTCCGTGAGGCTTAGGTGTAGAAGTGCAGAACAAAGAGAACAGTGAAATCTACAAGAGAAAAAAAGTTACATTTAAAGGAAACCCATCACAATTACAGCTGACTTTTAATGCAATTATAAAAGCCAAAAGAACCTGGACCAACGTATTCCCAGGTCGAAATGACCATGGAAGCCACCCCAAATATTTTTGCAGCAAAACTATCTATTGTAGTCTAAGGGGAATGGAAAATTTTCCATGACACGAATAAGTTGAAAGAATTATTTTCCACCAAACCAGGCCTACAGAAAATACGTGAAACAAAAAAAAAAGGACCAAAGATAGGAATGAGTACACATAAGAGGTTAATAAAAAAAAAAAGAAAGGCGTAATAAAGGAAACACAAAATAGTGTCACTAACACACACTCACACGTTAAAATGACAGTAATCAGTGTACATCTTTCAATAATAACACTAAATATTAATGGCCTCGACTCCCCAGTCAAAAGATACAGGACAGCAGAGTGGATTAAGAAAAAAATCCATCTTTTTGTTGTCATCAAGAAACTTATTTCACCTTCAGTGATTGGTACTACCTTTGGGGTCTTTCCCTTCTGTCGTCCCCCAAATGAAGCCCAGTAAGCATGCGTCCTGTCTTGATGGCCCTGCACTGGCCTCCATGATACAGCCAAGATAATCCAACAATGGCAATCCATATTCTGACAAGGCTGAATTCCCATTAGTTGCTTAGTTCATAAGCTGAGTACCTGACATCCATACCAATTTGGCTGAGGGACCTGGGGGGTTTGTTCCTTGCACTCAGAGGTCAACCAAGTCTTAGCGGATTATGCATGTGGGCATCTTTTGAAAAGTTCTGCAGAGGTGGATAACCAGTCTTCCTGTTCAGGGAGGTCTTGGAGAGCCACTAATGGGATTTCAGCCAGTGTCCAGTCTATAAAGAGGAAAGTCTGCTGATCCTTCAGAAAAGGAAGCCTGGACTTGCAAGACCTGATTTTGTTCTCATGTGGATGGAACTGGTGGATGAGGAGCTGAAAGAAGCAAGGGCTCCAACCCTACCCCCCCCCCCAAAAAAAACCGGAGAGACCTCTGAGGACCATATCCTCAACTGACCTCAACAAAACAAAACCTTGGTTAATCTGGGCTAACTGTGTGGCCTTAAGCATCCAGAAGGAAAGCACAACCAAAAATAAATAATAATACCAGAGAAACTGCAATGCAGACACAAAACTTGAGATCTTAGTAAAAGACAAAAAGAAAAAAAAAAAGAAAAAAAAAGAGAGCACTGTTGTTTGGCCTGTCTTCAATTCTTACAGGCAGGTACATATGCTCTGTGGATGCCACTGCTTTTGGCACTCCTCAAGTACATGAGGCACAGTTTTTTTTGTTGTTGTTGTTGTTGTTTTTTTTTTTTTACTTTTTAACCAAGGTATTGTTTTCATTTAACTTTTTGACTCATAGTCTGTTGATTATAACTCATTGGTATAGGTTTTGTCTAACATATGAGAATGAAATAAATCAAGGGGCTAGAGAGATGGCTCAGAGGTAATAGCACTCACTGTTCTTGCAAAAGACTTGGGTTCAAATCACATCAACCACATGGTGACTAACAACCACATATAATTCCCATTCTAGGGGATCTGACAAACTCTTCTGTCTTCCATAGGGACTGCACGATATGGGTGTGCTTACATATGTAGAGGCATAATACTAATGCACCTACATGGTTTACTTAAAAAGAAATAAAATATAACAAATTGTATATAATTTAATTTCTTCATATATGTGAAATTTTCTGTCTTTCTCACAGGCCACATTTTGTTTGGGTTGGAAAATGTTTGACATAATTTCCAAATTTTGATATCTTTCTTTTTTTCTTTCTTTCTTTCTTTGTCTTTTTTATACACAGTCTCCCTGTAACCCAGCAAGTTTGGGGTTTACCATGTAGACCAGGCTAACTTCCATCTCACAAATATCCTCATGACTCTGCCTCCTGAGTGCTGAGATTGATTAAAGCTTGAACCATGATGAACAGCTTCTTTGATTTAGTTTTGATAAAAATAGGATCTACCCAGGAGGTTGTTTTGTATTTATCTATGAAAATTGATATTTTCTTTTCTTTTTTTCATATTTTTGAGACAGGATCTTCCTGTAGCCCCAGTTGGCCTGGCACCCACTTTGTAGACCATGCTTGTCTTGAGCTCACACAGATCCACCTGCCTCTGCTTCCCAAATGCTGAGATATTTTAATACATTGAACACTACACTGTTTTTCAAATTATTTTTTATTGAATTTATACATTTCATACAAAACTCTTAATCCTCTTTATACCCTGTCTCCCCTCCATACCCTGAATATCTCCTTATCAAATTGCATGCATTCTGTCATATATGTTAAGATCTAGCTAGTCAAGTTTTTATACCGAGATGTCCCTCGGTGCAAGTTTATCCACTGGAGTCTAGTCACTCCTTAAAGAAGATCAGCTCTCCCTCATCCAACAGTGATCAGTTCCATTTATTTATTTATTTATTTATTTATTTATTTATTTATTTATTTATTTATTTTTAAGGGATTCACAATATAAGAGCACAGTTCTTTTCAGATCACATTAATGTTGTTCAGTTTGCTATACAATTAGATAATTGTTGCTAGCATCCACAGATGAGGGATACCGTTCGTTGTTTGTTTTTCTGGGACTATGTTACTTCACTTAGCATGATATCTTCTAGCTCCATCCATTTACCTGCTATGCTCTTTCTTTACCGCTGCATAGAACTCCATTGTGTAGATGCACCACATTTTTTCTACCCACCCGTCATTTGAGGGGCACTTGGGTTGGTTCCAGCCCTTTGCTATTGTGAAGAGAGCTGCAGTAAACATGGCTGCCCAATAGTTATTTAGCTAAGTTTGGGCTTGCTGCCCATTTCCCCAGTTCTTTGCTACATTTTATCTCATTGAATTTGCATGGGTCTTGTGCATGCTGACACCAGTGATTTAAGTTCATATGAATATGTTTACAGAGGTCTAGAAGACTGTTTCCTTATGATCATGGGCCAATTCTGGCTCTTACAAAGTTTCTGCCTCCCTTGTGTAAAGGTCTCTGACCCTGAGGTCAAATATAGGTATATTATCAAGGTACATACTTTGGTAGTCTTACATTCTCTACAGTTTGACCAGTTGTGTTCTTCTGTGTGCATCAAGAGAGAAATGGGAAAAATTGTGATATTCAACTGGGAATTGAGGAAGGAAGGAGATACAAGGAACCATGGGGATCAAGGATAATAAGGAGATCAAGAGAGAGGGGAATAAAAGGGGACAGGTATTATCAAGTGGAAAATGGGAATGGAGATATTTTAACTGGAAAAGGAGGAGAGACGTTAGATGGAGAGAGCAATAAATAAACCTTTGTTGATGTGAAAAACCAGAGGGAGATGTACTAACTCAAAAACACTCTGAAGAGTAATCATAAAATATGTGAATCCAAGTGCATATGTGTACCCAAAAGCTATATAACAAGAAATACAGTGCCAGACAGGAGAAACCTCCTTTCTAGTTGTTGGTCAAGGCAGACCAAGAGACTCCCAAAATAGCATGGGCTATTGCCCTGTCCCTTGATTACCTCCTAGAACTTGAAGGTAAGACCCTAGTGCTGAAGAAAGAACATACTTTAGATGCAAGACTGGAAGCAATGGAGCTGGAACTTACTTGGAAGCTTCCTCCCTGAAGACTAGCCCCGTAGGAGGTTAGTATGCAAGCTGCTCATATTTTGGCCAGCCTGGTCTACATAGTTCTAAGACATCAGGGGCTACAGGGAGACCGTATCTCAAAAAGAAGTTAATACTAAAGTGAAAGGGGAATGGAAATATCCTGGGAGGCATATCCTATGTGCTTATGTCATGATGTAATAAGTAAAAATTACTAAATGATGGACAAATAGCAAAAATTACTTTGTAAGCTTCTGACACCCCATGATACAATTGTATAGACATGTATACAACTGCATAGAGACTCCTTGAATTGAAAAAAAAAAAAATCCGGCATTTTGTCAATGCCGTGTTGCCCTCAAAGTCTCTAGAATTACTAATATTTCCACTATGGTTGTTTCAGTGGACTTGAAAAACTTGTAAGCACGCATATTTATATCACTTTCCTTTTATCCTTGTTGATGAATTGAGTGATGCTGTCCAAAAATGGTAAGCTACAAATCCTCCTTTTCTTTTTTAAATCACAGGTTTCCATCCTTACTCAACTTAACAAATAATTATTCTTTGTAAACTTTCTTTGTGAATTTCAATGTTCAAATCTCCTCACACTTAAAAAAACTGAATTTTATTGTAATGTGATCTTTAAATTTTTATTGCCAATTTGAAAGGAAAACACCCAAGAATAATAAGTAGTACTCTTTTTCATGGTGTGCTATAACCCACTGGCTTAATGTAGTCACTCCACATCAGGACTTTTAAATGGTCACTTAGTCAATTTACCTCTGAAATTTATTCTTACAATATTATTTTAGTCATTTTCTTTTCTATAGTTTTTATCTTTTACTTTTCTTAGCACTGATAAAAGCTCTCTGTTGTATATGTATATTGAACATATTCATATATGATAAATCTTACAGAGAAAGACATAAGGGCAGATGCCGAGATAAATGGATAATATTTCAAATGGAGTTTAATTTTTTTCTGGAATTCAGTAGGTCAAGTATCCCATAATATAGTTCAATTTGGGACTACAGTAACAACATGAGCAAAAGTACACAAATAAAATAATCATTTGTATGGAAGATGCATGTTCATCAGAGGAAGGAAAGTGAATTTGTCCATATGGAAGAGTTGATGCTTTCCTTTGAATAGGGCTTATAAGTCAAGTTTATTTGTACTGAAATGTGTTAGAAACAAAGATTGATA
Source organism: Rhizomys pruinosus (assembly GCA_009823505.1). Lineage (NCBI taxonomy): Eukaryota > Metazoa > Chordata > Mammalia > Rodentia > Spalacidae > Rhizomys > Rhizomys pruinosus. Next base: position 1,680,523 of record VZQC01003705.1, on the reverse strand, counting down.
GAGATGGTAGAACTAGTGTAGGAAAAAAATGTAGACACTTTTTCTGGAGAACTCAGAGAAAGTTGTTGCTAGGCATTCTAGAATTTAAATGAGAGACAATTGAAGGACAGAATTTACATTTCTCTTTGTCGTGTGAGGTATCAAATAAAAATGTTACTTCATATACATGGGAGCTATAAATGATCTTGAATATAGCTGTAAGTACAAAGATCATGGGAGCTAATAATTTATCTCTTGGTATTTCATATAAATCTTAATTTCTACTGAAAGGATTCAACTATATTTTGTATATATATTCAGTGGTGTGTAAAAATGTATTTAATTAATCAGGTTGGGTATGTGTGTGTACAGAACACTAAGAAGACATACGTGATTTGGAATAATAATTTTACTTAGATAACATTACTTATTTTGATGTTGCTATTCATAATTTGAAAAACACTCAGTTGGTCTACATATGAGAGTGAGAAGCAGTATTGCTTAGGATATAGAGATTAGTGAATATTATGAGGCTGTAAAAAGAAAACTTTTATTAAAGATGATGTATAGCCATCTCCTTAGAAGTTTATGTATTTCAATGGCACTCTACACAAAATTGTCAAAATATTATACTTTTAGGTGTTATAGTCTCTGGAGCTACTGTATGAAATAATGTAACAATGAAGCACTTTCTATATTAACTTGCCTACTGCTTGGTTCTGACAAGTTAATATTAAAGTATACAAACAGGCTTACTAAATTAGTAAATGATCCTTTTCTGCCACAACCAAAATTTACACCCCATAATAATTATCAAATATATTATTGAGATCAAATAATAACAAATTTAAGTTGTAAAACCAATATTTCTTCATTTAATACTTGACAAACAGAGAATCAGACATTTTTTGGTGTTTGCTTTTCCTTTGCAAAGAGATAGCAAGGAGCTGTTTTAGACTGAAAATCAGCTCATGGTTGGGTGACATAGTGCCTTGGTTACTCCAGTAGATAGTGAAAATGGAATGGAAGACCAACTTCATAGGGTGTCCAGAACTTACTGAAGAAAGAAAGATCACCAGGAGATAACATTCAAGAGAACACTTCTAACTTGAGAACAAAATGGTGACTTGATCTCCATCTGGACACCCTATGAAGTTGGTCTTCCATTCCATTTTCACTATCTACTGGAGTAACCAAGGCACTATGTCACCCAACCATGAGCTGATTTTCAGTCTAAAACAGCTCCTGGCTATCTCTTTGCAAAGGAAAAGCAAACACCAAAAAATGTCTGATTCTCTGTTTGTCAAGTATTAAATGAAGAAATATTGGTTTTACAACTTAAATTTGTTATTGAAATTTATTAACGCAACCCATATAAACAAAGACAAAGTTGATTTTTCAGCTTAGGTGCCTTTGTGTTCATGAGGAAATTCATAAAATTAGAAAGTTAAGAAACAATATAAAAATTAGCTTATAATTCTAAAAGTGACTGAGATAAAGATATATTTGGCCCCAAACAACAAATACTACTTTTGTTAAACCATCTACCCTCTTTCTAGGGTTCATTGACTTCTTTTTAATTGTTGAAAATCCTTGTTTTATATTTAAGTATGCTCCCATCTCCAACTGTGACCATCAACTAGGTTCTGTAGTTATTGATTTGTTGTCAGTTGTCATACTTTTGATCACCAGAGTCCAATTCTGCCTGACCTATATTTATGAGTAAGTTTGGTACAGTATATACTGAATCATGTCTTGAGCCAAACATTAATCCAATTACACCCATACTCTGTTCTTTCTCCTCCATCTGGTCTGCTCACCGCCAAATCTCTTTCTCCATTCTTTTTGTTCTTACTTTCAGTTCTCACTCTTATGGATTGACTCCTTCAGAAGACAGATCATTAAACACCACTGGTACCTAGAGTGCAATTAGAGTCGACATCCATGCAGTGACCCCTATGTACCTCCTTGGCTCTCATCCCTCATTTTGAAATGGAAGCATTGGGGGCCCTGGTGGATCTGAGGACCAGTCTCCTGCCTCTTCGGCTGGAATTTACTCTGTTACTTTCTGGTCCACAGATTGGGCAATTCCAATATCACAGCCCCCCAGAAGAGGTGATACCCTTGAAGGTCACCGACACTGGTAGAATGAAGATAGATCTAGGCTGGATCTCCTATAGCCTGCGCATTGGGGGCCAGAAACATATTGTTCATATGAAGGCCAAAAAGAATTTGATGTCTAGAACTCTCACTGTATTCACCTACACTGACCAAGGTGCACTTCTTGAAGACCAACCTTTTGTTCAGAATGACTGTTACTACCATGGTTATGTGGAAAGAGACCCAGAATCTATGGTTACTCTTAGCACTTGCTTAGGAAGCTTTCAAGGAATATTGTAGATAAATGGAAGTGCTTATGAAATCAAGCCTAAAAGGCTTTCTCCCACATTGAACATCTAATATATAAGATGGGCAAGGAGGATGCAAAATATGCACCTATGAGGTGTAGTTTGACAGAAGAAATAGCTGAACAAATAAAGCTTCAAGATAATGACAATTCTACTCTGATGCAGAGTTCATACAGTAACTGGTGGCTCCATCAATGGTTTCTTGAACTGGCAATTTTGGTAGACAATGGAAGATTCATTTTTAGGAATAGCAATTTATCACTTGTGGAAATGGATGTAATCATAGGTATCAATTTAGTAGATGACATTTACAGTTTAATTGGACTTGACGTGGTTCTCATAGCAATTGAAATATGGAATAATGAAAACCATTATACAGTAGCTTCCACAAATGATATGATGGTACAGTTTTGTAGATAGAAGAAATTTGGCTTTAATAAACGTGTGTCTCATGATGCTGCACATATTATTGTGAAACAAAATTTTTGTAATGATGCCCTTACTATGACATATTTTTCAGGAATATGTAATAAAGATAAGAATTGTGGCATAGAGGGGGCTGGAGAGATGGCCTAGTGGTTGAGAGCACCGACTGCTCTTGCAGAGGACCTGGGTTTGATCCCCAGCACCCACATGGCGGCCGAGAACCATCTGAAACTCCATTTCCAGGAGAACTCCAGTTCCAGGGGAATCCGACACCCTCTTCTGACCTCCGCGGCACTGCACGACACGGGTGCACAAACTTGCATGCAGACAGTACATTGATACACATACAGAAATAAATAAATGCCAGGCGTGGTAGTGCATGCCTTTAAAAAAAAAAAGAATTGTGGCATAGAGTGCATTATGGATGATGGCCTGGCTTCATTTAGGACATATATGACACATGAGCTTGGTCATTGTGATGGTTAATCCTGGGTGTCAACTTGACTGAACTAAGGAACAAATAAGAGAAAAAGGAGCTTTGGATTGGACCACTTCAACCCGGATGTACCACTCCAAATGTGGGTGTTACCTTCTGCCGACAGGCAGTATAAAAGGCATTGGCAGAGGGAGCTGGTCCCTTTTTTCCTGTGGCTTGCCTCTCTCTCACTGGTGAGTTTGTCTTGCTGCTGTGATCAACCCTTTGGATCCCAGCATGTACTGAGACTGGCAGATCTCCTGAAATCCACTGGGCCTTCAGTACCAGATTGGGACTACTGAGACATCCAGCCTTGCAGACTGAGCAGTTCCCTGGATTCTCAGCCTCTCCAGGGTGGCGTGGCTACAGTTGGACTACTTGAGCTCTGTCACATGAGCAAATCAATAAATTGTATATAGCTATATATTTGTCCTGTTGCTTCTGTTTCTTTAGATAACCCTGACTAATACAGATTTTGGTACCAGAAGTGGTTCTAGAGAAACAGAATTGAAAGCATGAACTTCTTTAGTGGGCTTGGTAGTTTCTGGAGCCAGCTCTCCAATCCAATGAAACCTAGAGTTACTGAAGGCTCTCCTGGTGGCATGAAGAGGAATGATAATCCTTGGTGCAGACTACTTGATGTAATTATGAAGATAGATCCATTTGACTCACCTAACTCGCCTCTTGTGAGGAGCAAGGAATTTAGCGACTCTATATATAAAACGTTCGAGAAATTGCAGAAAAATAAGGAAAATAATGTTGTTGCCTGGTTGCTCCTAGCATGTCTGGATGAAGTGATAGAGGAAAATAAGGAGCTCAGTGATAAAAATGACCAGCTCCAGATTCGAAACAACAGTTTAAAGGTTTCCAAGTGTGCTTTGGAAGAGAATCTTCTCTCCATCAGCCAAAGAGCTAAAGCGGCAGAAAATTAAGCTGGAGCCCTTATTATACATTTGGCTGATTTACAATGCAAATTTAATTCCTAGCCACGAAGAGTGTCAGCAGTCAAAGTGAGAGCACTGGTGGGGAAAAGGTGGAACCCTGAAACTTGAGATGGAGATGTGTGGGAGAATCATGATGATGAGGATTTTGAACCCTTGGATTCTGAGGGATTTTCTTTATCTGAGGAATTAATCTTCCCACTCTCAGCAGAGAAGGTTCTAAAGATCCCTTCTCCCCACCCTTGCCTGAGGAAACTAATTCCCCCCTCCCAGTGGGAGCTAATGTCCCTCAGGGCCCAACAATTGTTGCCTCTAGACCTATAAACAGATTGAAGTCTAAGCAAGCCCCTAAAGGTAAGATAGAAAGTGTGGTCCATGAGGAGGTGTGCTACACCACTAAAGAAATTAATGATTTTGCCACTTTATTCCAGCAGAAGCCTAAGGAATATGTGTGGGAATGGATTTTAAGGGTGTGGGATAATGGTGGAAGTTATATAAAATTGGATCAGAGTGAGTTTATCGATATGAGACCACTGAGTAGAGATTCTAGGCTTAACATGGAAGCTCAAGCAGTTAAAAAAGGTGTTAAAAGTTTATTTGAATGGTTGGCTGACATATTTATTAAAACATGGCCTACTAACAGCAAGTTAGAGATGTCTGATTTTCCTTGGCTTAGTATTGATGAAGGGATTGTGAGGGTCAGGCAGATGGGCATGCTCAAGTTGATTTGAAGTGTAAAACCACATTCTCCACAATATGAGGTCCCAGAGGACATGCCATTCACTGAATTTATAAGATGGAAAGTACTGAGAGAGAGAGACACCAGAATATTTGAAGAGCTTTGTTTTTACTCTATTTTTTATACCAGATCTTACATTTAGAGAAGTTGTTGCTCACTTGCATAAATTAAATGTACACGTAATAGGTTTAACAGGACCTCAGGGTAGGCGTCAGGTGGCAGCACTGAATCACCGAAGGCCAGATGAGTGTAGTTATCATAATTATCATAATGGGTGGCAAAGACAAAACAATGCTTATAATGGCATGACCTGAAATAATCTTTGGAACTGGCTAATTAATCATAGCATTCCCAGGAACCAAATACATAAGAAGCCTACTAAGTTTTTATTTGATCTGTATAAGCAGAAAAGCTCTAGAACAAATGACAGGAAGTCAACATTGGATTTCAGCAGTAGCAAATCCTGTCCAGTTAACCAATTTCCAGACTTGAGACTGTTCACAGACCCAGAACCCCTTGAATGAAGGGGTGACCGGGTTCCAATGAGGAAGGACCTTGTCACAATATCAAAGAGTTATGCTGTTTACCTTCCTCCTGTCCTTCCCCAGAGGGACCTGAGGCCTTTTACTAGGGTAACTGTACACTGGGGAAAAGGAAATAATCAGACTTTTCTAAGCCTATTGGATACTGTTTCTGAGTTGACACTGATCCCAGGAGACCCTAAAAAGCATTGTGGCCCTCTGGTGAAAGTAGGGGCCTATGGAGTTCAGGTGATAAATGGAGTTTTGGTTGAAGTCCGACTCACAGTGGGCCCAGTGGGTCCCAGAACTCATCCTGTGGTTATTTCCCCAGTCCCAGAATGTATAATTGGGATAGATATAATTAGAAATTGGCAGAATCCCCACATTGGTTCCCTGACCTATGGAGTGAGGTCTATTATGGTTGGAAAGGCCAAATGGAAACCATTGGTGTTGCCTCTACCAGGGAAAATAATGAACCAAAAACAGTTTCATATCCCTGGAGGGATTGCAGAAATTAGTGCCACCATCAAGAATTTGAAAGATACAGGGGTGGTGATTCCTACCACATCTCCATTTAACTCTCCAATTTGGCCTGTGCAAAAGACATATGGATCATGGAGAATGACAGTTGACTATTGAAAACTCAACTAAGTAGTGACACCAATTGCAGCCACTGTACCAGATGTGGTGTCCTTACTTGAGCAGATTAATATGTCTCCTGGTCCCTGGTATGCAGCTATTGATCTGGCCAATACTTTCTTCTCAATACTCGTTCATAAGGACCACCAGAAGCAATTTGCTTTCAGCTGGCAAGGCCAACAGTATATCTTTACTGTCTTACCTCAAGGGTATGTTAACTCTCCAGCCTTGTGCCATAACTTAGTTAGAAGGGATCTTGATCACCTGACTCTTCCACAAAATATCACACTGGTCCACTATATTCATGATGTTATGCTGATTGGACCCAGTGAACAGGAGGTAGCAGCTAGTCTAGACTTGTTGGTAAAGCATATGCACATGAGAGGATGGGAAATAAATACAACTAAAATTCAAGGGCCATCTACCTCAGTGAAGTTTCTAGGAGTTCAGTGGTGTGGAGCATGCAGAGACATTCCTTCTAAGGTAAAGAATAAGTTGTTGCACCTGGCCCCTCCCTCCACCAAGAAAAAAGCACAACGTTTATTGGGCCTTTGTGGATTTTGGAGGCAGCACCTTCCTCATCTGGGTGTGTTACTATGACCCATATATCAGGTGACTCAGAAGGCAGCAAACTTTGAGTGGGGCTTGGAACAGGAAAAGGCTCTTCAACAGGTCCAGGCTGCAGTGTAGGCTGCTCTGCCCCTAGGGCCATATGATCCAGCAGACCCAATGGTGCTTGAGGTATCAGTGGCAGATAGAGATGCTGTCTGGAGTCTGTGCCAGGCTCCCATAGGGGAATCACAGCGGAGGTCCTTGGGATTTTGGAGCAAGACTCTACCTTCATCTGCAAATAACTATTCTCCTTTTGAGAGACAGCTCTTAGCCTGCTATTGGGCCTTAGTGGAAACTGAACTTTTGACAATGGGCCACCAAGTCACCATGCGACCTGAGCTGCCCATCATGAGCTGGGTGTTATCTGACCCACCAGACCATAAAGTAGGTCATGCGCAGCAACAGTCCATTATCAAATGGAAGTGGTACATATGTGACAGGGTCCGGGCTGGCCCTGAGGGCACAAGCAAGCTACATGAAGAAGTTGCCCAAATGCCTATGGTTCCCACTCCTGTTACAATGCCTCCTGTGCTTAAACATACACCTATGGCTGCATGGGGTTTGCCCTATGATCAGTTGACTGAGGAAGAGACTAGGGCCTGGTTTACTGACGTTACTGCATGCTATGCAGGCAACACCCAGAGGTGGACAGCTGCAGCATTACAGCCTATTTCTGAAACAACCCTAAAGGACACTGGTGAAGGAAAATCTTCACAGTGGGCAGAACTTTGGGCAGTGCACATGGTTATGCATTTTGCCTGGAAGGAGAAATGGCCAAAGGTTCGATTATATACTGATTCATGGGCTGTAGCCAATGGTTTGGATGGATGGTCAGGGACTTGGAAGGAGCATGACTGGAAAATTGGTGAGAAAGACACTTGGGGAAGAAGTATGTGGATAGAGCTCTCTGAATGGTCAAAGGATGTGAATATACTTGTGTCTCATGTAAATGCTCATCAAAAGGTGATCTCAGCAGAGTATGAGTTTAATAATCAAGTAGATTTGATGACTCGTTCTGTGGATATTCAGCCTCTTTCTCCAGCTATCCCTGTTGTTGCTCAATGGGCCCATGAACAAAGTGGTCATGGTGGCAGAGATAGATGTTATGCATGTGCTCGATGGAATGGACTTCCACTCACCAAGGCTGAACCAGCTACAGCTGCTGCCGAGTGCCAGATTTGCCAACAGCAGAAACCAACATTGAGCCCCTGATATGGTGCTATTCCCAAGGGTGACCAGCCAGCAACCTGGTGGCAGGTTGACTACATTGGACCACTTCCACCATGGAGGGGACAGCATTTTGTCCTTACAGGAATAGATACGTATTCTGGTTATGGATTTGCCTTTCCTGCACGTAATGCTTCTGCCAAAACCATCCAGGGACTTACAGAATGCCTTATCCACCATCATAGTATTCCTCACAGCATCACTCCTGACCAAGGAACTCACTTCACAGCCAAAGAGCTGCGACAGTGGGCCCATGCTCATGGTATCCACTGGTCTTACCATGTTCTCCATCATCCAGAAGCAGCTGGCTTGATAGAACGATGGAATGACCTCTTGAAGACACAGTTACAGCACCAATTAGGTAACAATACCCTGGAGGTCTGGGGAAAGGTTCTCCAGCAGGCAGTATATGCTTTGCGTCAGTGCCCACTATATGGTACTTTTTCTCCTATAGCCAGAATTCATGGGTCCAGGAACCAAGGGGTGGAAGTGGGAGTGATTCCACTCACTATCACCCCTAGTGACCCAGTAGAAAAATTTTTGCTTCCTGTACCCATGACCTTGCATTCTGCTGGTCTAGATGTTTTGGCTCCAAAGGGGGGAGTGCTTTGCCAGGAGATACAGCAAACTCTCCATTGAACTGGATGCTAAGACTTCCCCCTGGCCACTTTGGGCTTCTACTGCCCTTAAGCCAACAGGCTAAGGAAGGAATAACAGTAGTAGGAGGAGTGGTTGATCCAGACTACCATGAAGAAACTGGACTTTTTCCCCACAATGGGGGCAAGGAAGATTATGTCTGGAAGGCAGGAGATGTTGTAGGCATCTTCTGGTGCTACCATGTCCTATGATTAAGGTCAATGGGAAAGTCCAACAACCCAATCCCAACAGGACAACAAATGGCCCAGACCCTTCAGGGATGAAGGTATGGGTCACTCCTCCAGGGAAAGAGCCAAGACCTGCAGAGGTGCTTGCTGATGGTGGAGGAAATACAGAATGGGTCGTAGAAGAAGGTAGTCATAAATATCAGCTGAGGCCATGGGACCAGTTGCAGAAACGTGGATTATAATAGATATTAACTTTTGTCCTATTTGGTTAAGAATGTGCTTGTTCATATATATATGTATATTAAATGTATACTTGTGTTGTTCCCTTTTGAATGTGCAACTGAGATAAGTGTTAAGTGTTGTCATATTTAGGTTATTAGATATTGAAGGACTAAGTGTTCCTCAAGGACATTACCACCTACTCTAATATATAATGCTTTGCTGTTGCACATGAGACACTTATAACATGTTAGGTGGAATTATGACCTTGCCATTGTTTGCAATTGACATTTATGGGTAACATAAGGAAAGGCTATTTACTGGGTGTCAAGTTGACAAGGGGTGGACTTGTGATGGTAATCCTGGGTGTCAACTTGACTGAACTGAGGAACAAATAAGAGAAAAAGGAGCTTTGGATTGGACCACTTCAACCCAGATGGCCCACCCCAAATGTGGGTGTTACCTTCTGCTGGCAGGCAGTATAAAAGGCCACGGCAGAGGGAGCTTGTCCCTTTTTTCCTCGTGGCTTGCCTCTCTCTCACTGGTGAGTTTGTCTTGCTGCTGTGATCATCCCTTCAGATCCCAGCGTGTACTGAGACCAGCAAATCTCCTGGAACCCACTGGGCCTTCAACACCAGACTGGGACTACTGAAACATCCAGTCTTGCAGACTGAGCAGTTCCCTGGATTCTCAGCCTCTCCAGTGCGGCACAGCTACTGTTGGACTACTTGAGCTCTGTCACGTGAGCAAATGAATAAATTTTATATAGCTATATATTTGTCCTGTTGCTTCTGTTTCTTTAGAGAACCCTGACTAATACAGTCATACATTGGGAATAAATGATGATGAAGATAGACATTGTACATGTGGGAAAGACATATGCATAATGTACTAAAACCTAGTACCCTCAGAGGCATTCAGCCACTGTAGCTATAATGAATTTTTACAGATTACCTACACAAAGACATGTTTGTACAATATCACAAATCCAGTGAATATTATCACAAAGAAGCACTGTGGATATGGTGTGACTGAAGATGAAGAGGAGTGTGCCTGTGGTTCTATAAAATTGTGTGCAAAAGACATATGTTGTTCTTAAGACTGCACACTGGTCTCTGGTTCAACTTGTGCTTCTGGGCTTTGTTGTGAAAACTGCCAGTTCATGCCATCGGGCACAGAGTGTAGAAAACCAGACAATCAATGTGATGTGTCAGAGTGGTGCAAAGGAACCTCTGGAGAGTGGCCAGAAGATATGTATGTGGAAGATGGGACCCAGTGTCTGGGCACTGGTGTTTGTTTTCAAAAGAGATGTAATGATCATAATGAGCAATGCAGGGAACTTTTTGGTGAAGGATCCAAGAATGCAAATACGAAATGCTACCTAGCAATGAACACCAAAGGCGACCGTTTTGGTCATTGTGGTGTGGATATTAAATATGTAAGATGTAGACAGTCAGATGTTCTCTGTGGGAGAGTTCAGTGTGAGAATGTGACAGAAATTCCCCATTTGCAAAGTCATACTACCATACTCTCAACACATGTTGATAGATACAACTGCTGGAGTATTGACTACCATTTTGGGATGACTATGCCTGACATTGGTGATGTGAAGGATGTGTGGTCCAGGCCTTATATGTTTAAAAAAGGAAGTGTGTCATTATACCACCATGGGAAGAATCTTGCATGCCTATGTTCTGCAATAAAAGAGGAATCTGTAACAATAAACATCACTGTCACTGCAATGAGGATTGGGACCCACCCAACTGCTTACACAAAGGCAGTGGATGAAGTATTGAGAGTAGCCGCCTCCTCACAAAAAGTCAAAAAAGTGGATTTATCTGATTTTTTTAAATTTGGACTCTTACTTTTATTTCAAGCTTTTGTTGTTTACTTTGTCATTTGTATATGGAGAATGAAAGCTATGAGAAATGAAGGAGAAATGGTCATCTAAGACATTTACATAAGAAAAGACACCGTGGTCAGTCACCCAAGAAATCTGTTGGAATAGATCCAGAGGAACAAGAGCAAAAAGTAGAAAATCCACCAGACGAAAAAGAGGAAGATGTTGAAACTTAAACTGGAAAGAGCAGATAATCAACACTTGTCTCAAGAGACAGTCAAGTAACATAAAGGTCAATCCGTTTCAAGAAAAAGTTGAGCATTGTCAAAATGTCGCTGCCACAGAAAAGAAGACTAAAATATTCACATCTTACCTGAGTAATGACAGCAAAAATGTAAAATTTCAAAAAATACATTCAGACTTAATGAAATTTTGCATGTAATAATTTCTAATGTTTGGGTACTAGAAATGCCATGGTAAATATATAAGACTGCTGAGGGAATTACCAGAGATTATTATATTTCAAGATCATAAAATTGTATTCATAACTAATGGTATTTAATATCATATTTCTATTTTTATTAACTTAAAATTTCAATAGTTTATTTTTTCTTTGAATCAATTTCTTTGCACTCACTGATCACTGGTGTGTTTGTATATGTGTGTGTGTATGTGTGTGTGCGTGTGTACACTAATTTGTTGTATCTCAATTCCATACCACTTTCCCTTTCTCACTATCCTATGTTACATAAAAAAATTACATAGAGCTAGAGAGATGGCTCAGTAGTTAAGTACACTTGCTATTCTTCCAGAGGACTGGGGTTTGATTCCCAGAACCCACATGGTGGGTGGCTAACAACCATTGTAACTCAAATTGCAGGGCTTCAGACCCTCTTTTCTGCGCTCTGTTCTGTGGGCTTGCACAGATATGGTACACTTACATACATGCAGGCAAAACACTCATACACTAAACAAACAAATGAATAATAAAATATTAAAAAATAGACTTGGATTTTTGTTAGTTTGTTTTTGTTTTCACCAGTTCTTATTAGTTTCAGTCAATAGAGTGGTATGGGAGTCTGGAAACCTGAAGGAACATTTGGAATGCTATTTATGTCAGTGTTGCCTCAGGAACAGACTTTACCTTGTCAACAGCTATAGCTTTAACTCTGTGCAATATTATTGTTTTCAAAAACTTTAGATAAATGAAATTCACAAAGTTTTATTGGAACTTGGAAGGCACTGTGTATTAGTCATCCTTTCAACCTCAAATGAGGTTCAAAGATCCATACCAACATGGGTAGATGGAAAAATGAAGTAACTGACACTAAAAAAGAAGTGATATGTGGAAATAGAGAACAAATGGAATGTCTTACTTGAAATGATGAGTTGTGGTATTTGTATTCTATAGACAGTATTTGAAGAGTTGGCAACTTTAAGTTAATTGGATCTCGGCTGCTGTGATTGGTTGAAACTCATTTGTTACAAAAATATAATCTTAAATTAGATTACATAAAATCCATATTTTAACTTAAGTTGCTCTTAGGAATTGGAAGCACAAAACAGCTTTAAATCAAATTAATTTGGATATAGATATATAGACACATACACAAAACACACAAGTGCACCCACACACAAAACACAAAATAGTCTTTCTGTGGCCTTAAGTTACCTAAGAAAAAAGTCATGATTTCTAATTATTAAATGGAATATTCCAGAAATAAATTTGATTTGAATTGTTGTCTAATCTAAACTACATATTTGGGGTATTAAATCATCCTGTTTGTCCTCTACTCGATTTTGAATTATCCTTTCTCCCCTGAGTATACACATTCACAAACTTCATATTAGTCTCTCAGCAGTTTTCTAAAACTTACATTTTTCTGCATTAACAATGGCTTTTGCTTCTTTAATACATGTTCAGGCAGTGGTTAACAATAATTTTGATTTCATTATTATTTATTTGTAGTATTTTTAATAAATATTTATTCTAAATCTTTAAAACTATTTTATTCTGTGGAATATAAACTCCTCAAATGAAAATGTATTCTTACATTAACTCTTCAGATATATATTTTAAAAGGAATGAGGAAAATGTGTCAAGGCTGTAGGCTTATCCATGTATAAAACCATGACATGACATATCCAGTACCTCATTGCTCTGTGAATAGTGCTGGTAATGCTAATGACTATAGGCAGTACTTACTTGTCCTTCTCACTGGATTGAGCATGAATTTTGTATCAACTCTTAATTCTCACAAACTTTCTGTTTTCATATGATGAAAACACTATTGCATATAAGTTTTACATAACCCAGGGAATTAGATTTTCTATAAAATTCTTATCATACTATCAACTTTCTAAAGTGTACAAATTTCACTGAATGGATATTAATTTACATTTCTATAAGTGAATTCATTAGATAATGAAATATATTTACCAAAATTTGTAGTTTCATAAATGTAACAAATTTCTGTAAATAATCTGAGTTAAATCTGAAAGATTAATATATTTCCATGCTAAGGACACCATATTTTCCTTTCTTCAGGTATATATCCACACAACTAGTATTTAAGATTTTTTTTCTGCTAGACCAATAATTATGAGATATATTAGGGGCATAGGGAATCATATATGATAACTTAATTATTCCACAAATAATTGCACTTTAAAAGGTTTTATTGAGCTTTTGTATGTTTCATACAATAATTCTTAATCAAATCTGGACCCCTTCCCCCACTCATGTCTTCACATCCTCACCTAACTGGAACTCTATGAATTAAATCCTAGCAAATCAAGCACTTGTAATCAGATGTCCTTCAGTGAAAATTCATCCACTTGAGTCTAGTCAGTCTATCTAGAAATCATAAGTAAGGTCTACTCTCCCTCACTCAGTAGTAATCAGCCTCCAACATTTCCCAGACTGGGGCCCGCTTGCTGTCCATTTGCTCACTCAACTCTGGGGATTTGTCTGATTCAGTTGGCAAGGGTCTTGTGCTTGATGCCACCATTGCCACAAGTTCACATTTGTAAGCTTCTAGTGGCCTGAAAGCATGTTTACTTATGTCGATGTACCAACCTGTCACTCTCCTCATCGTTCTCTGTTCCCGGCCGGCAGGAAAAAGGAGAGGACACACTCTTGTTCTTCCAGACGCAGTTTATTCAGGCAACACTTACATCAACTCCCCTTTCTCCTTCCAGTGTCCCCTACTCATATCCCCTCTCTCAACCCCACCTCCTGCTAGGGCGTGAGTGCCGTGGCAGTCTCTCATTGGTCTGTAAGCGGTATGCACAATATACGGAAGTCAGTGGACATGCTAATGAGGGTTCAGGTTTGGCGTTCTCTTGTTGGCTGGGGAATGAGCTGGGCAGTCAGGCCACAATCAGGCGATAAGACCTGGCCAGGGTCCAAAGTGCCATTTTGGCCAACGCTCACTCTCCACATCTCCCCCTTTCTTTTATAATATGGCAGAGAGAATGCCTGTCTTAGGTTGCCCTGCAGAGGTATTCCTTACCCGTCATGGGGTTAAACAAACAGTATAGGTTTGTTCCCTGTCTTAGGTTGGTAATACATGCAGCTGGTCTTACCCGTCTTTGACTACTTCTCTAGCATGCCAAGCCAAACTTGAGCTGAACTGCCCAGTTCAATAGTGGCAAGAGCCTGCATGAAGAATGCTCTTTCTCCGCTTTGATTGTTCCGCATGCGCATCAGACACCACAGACACAATGACCCACGCAGGATTATACTGCAACCTAAACCCACTGTTCCAGCCCACTGTTGTAGGTGAGACACCGCCCTTGACATCCAGGAGATAAAACCCTCAGGCATGGACAGGTCTACTCATGTAGAGTCGATGTTCATGATGGATGAGCGGAGTTCTTCCAAATAAGAGTCGAGTTCACCAGACCAGTTTCCTGTTAAATGATGTGAGAGACTGCATGATAGATTAGCTGCATGGCTCAGATTCTGAAAAGGTACAGAGGTAATACAGAGCCCAGAATGTCTCCATTCACACCCCAACTGTGCTATATATAAGCATGTCAAGCTGATCCTGCACCAAATCAACCCTTTAATTGAGTGACATAATGCCTGTTTTGAAATGATTAATATTTTGTTGATTGGTCATAGCCTCAGCAACACCAGCCAACAAATTGTTAAGTGCAGCCACTGTCTGAACAGTTGATGTCAGGAAAACTGCCGCAGCTGTAGCCGTGGCAGCTGATGCTACGATCGCCATGAAATACCACCGCTAGAGGAAAGGTGGTAGCATTCCAGCATAAAAAATAGAAACAAGTCCTGTTACCACAGGTGACATTATTTCTTTCATAGCTTCCATTATATACAAGGAACACAAAAGGGGGCCATATGCATACAGGCACAGGTTTGAAAGTGCCAAGCTCCCCTGAGCCATGTGGCATTGGACTGGCTGGTCCCCGGAGGGGGTGCATCAAACCAGCCTCCTGTCTGGTTATGCATACGTACACAATCACTGTCCTGGGATATGTTAGTAATCAGTTGGAAGCACAGTAATCAGTTTAGGGGCAGGTGTATGATCTCTTGTACTGCTGCTAATGTGTCATCTAATGGTAAGAAAAGAAGGGACCTCCATGTTATCATTGGTTGTAAAAATGCGGGGGAATATTTGTGCTGAATGGGTGACTGGGATAGGTTTAGGGAACACTGTCATCAGCCCCCAACGAAGCTCTTCTGTCATCGCCATGGGCCATGGCACCATCATCACGAGTATCCCACACTTCCACATCTTGAACCACTCAGGTGATCCTTTCTGGGATCCAAAGAGGTTGTTGATGATCCTGAGGAAAAACACAGACAGCTCCTCTCGCCCATGTTAGGACCGGGTCCGGGCCATACCATTTTCCTGTAAGTATGTCTTTCCACATTACAAGCCCTTTTTAAGTGTTGTCTGTTTGTGTGTGCTTGTCCGCAGCTGACCTCCCATGCTTATCTAAATTTAAAAAATTAATAGTAAAAAGAGCAATCGCAATTCTTTCCTTTGGAGGAGAGCCAGAGGCTATTCCCCTCTTTTGTTTTGAAGGCACTCCTTTAGTGTACGATGAGCATACTCAATAATGCCTTGTCCTTGTGGATTGTATGGCAAACCGTGAGTGAGGCGAATGCCCATCATCAAACAGAAGGAGTAAAGGAGCCTGAAGTGTAGGCCGGGCCACTGTCAGTCTTTAACTCTTTAGGCTGTCCCCAGGAAGCCCACGCCTGGAAACAATGTTCACGGACATGACGGGCCTTTTCTCCTGAATGTAGGGAGGCAAAAATAATTCCTGAGGTGGTATCAACAGAGACATGCACATATTTTAATGTGCCAAATTCAGGGATGTGAGTGACATCCATCTGCCATACATGTAACGGGAGGAGACCCCTGGGATTAATCCCAAGGGACTGTTGCAGCAGAAGTGGGGCACATTGATGATAATTTTTTACAATATCGCGAGCATCAGCTCGAGAGATGTGAAATCAGGAGGCAAGCATTTTAGAATTAACATGAAAGCGGGAGTGAAAGGTGCGTGCAAGTTCCTGAGGGGAGGAGAGAAAACACATCAGAGCTCTGGACGCCTTATCAACTGAATAATTGCCTTCAGCTAGCGGGCCAGGCAGTCCGGTGTGAGCCGGAATATGCTGAACAAAGAATGGGTGGTCTCTCTGGAGAATGAGCATGTGTAAAGTACGCAGAAGAGACCTGACGGTTGACCTGAGATTGATCTTTCCTACTACCTCGAGCCCTTTTAGGATAATTGAGAGTGTAGGCTGGGCAACAAAAGCAATTGTGCAATCTTATCTCCTGGAGAGATGGCCGTAATTCCTGTTGGTGAGGACACCATGATCTTAACTACCCCTGTATAGTCAGAATCGACAACTCCAGGATGAACAATCAGGCCTTTTAAGGCTACAGTACTGCGACCTATTATGATGCCCACAGTCTCTTTAGGTAAGGGGCCATGGAAATCTGTTTCCACCACTTGTACTCCTTGTCTTGGGGTTAACACAAGTCTGGTGGTGGAACTGAGGTCAAGTCCTGCGCTCCCTTTGGTAGCTCTCTTGGCCATGCCCAGTGCATGTGTGGTCTGAGGCTGGGCCACAATCCCTCCTCCATAGCCCCATATATTTGAGGGCCCTGAGGCTGCTGGGCCCTCCTCCAGTTTTTTTGCAAAGCCTGTGGGGCATTTGACTCAGAAGATCGACCATTAAAAGGTGGGAGTGGCCTGCCATTGATATCTTTGATTGATCTGCATTCAGTTGCCCAATGGTTCCCCTTTTTGCATCTTGGGCACAATTTTGGCATTGGGGGTGCCTTCTGCCGAGCACCACCCACCTCTCTCCTTTGGGGACAATCTCTTTTCATGTGACCGGGGTCCCCACATTGGAAGCACCCTCGCCGCCCCATTCCCATCTGCCCTTTTGACATTTGTATGACTTCAGCCGCTAGGACCGAATTGGTAAAAGGGCCGCCTAATTCCCGACAGACCTTCATCCACACTTCAAAGCCTTTATTTTTGTAAGGGTTTATTGCCTGCCTACACTGCTTTGTACATTGTTCAAATACCAATTGTTTAACAAGCGGCATGGCAGTGTCAGGGTCACCAAATACTTTTCCTGATGCCTCCACCATTCTTGCCACAAAATCAGAAAATGCCTCCGTTGGTCCTTGTATTATTTTGGTCAAATTTCCGGTGACTTCCCCTCGGTTGGGCAATTTTTTCCATGCCCTGGTTCCCATATCATTAATCTGATTGTATACTTGGGCAGGATAATTAATTTGTTGATTAGCGAAGCGTCCTTGCCCCATTAACATATCCACATCCCAGGCGGGCTGTTGTTGGCCTGCGCGGCCTGATCATAGGCCATCTCTAGACACATAGCTTTCCTATCCAGGTATTGCCCCGGTGACAAACAGGCTCGGGCTAAATTTTGCCAATCGCCAGGGGTCATACAATACCTGTGGAGATTCTCTACCTGTGAAATCACGTAAGCAGCAGTCACTCCATATGAATGCACACTTTCTGCTATATTTTTTATGATTTTAAAATCGAGTGGCTCATGATAACGGTTATTGTCCTGTTGGTTTTGGAAGACTGGAAAACATAGGGCTGGATTTTGAGCGGCTACCTCCCTACAGCACTCCGGATGAAACGAAGTGCCAGGTACCACAAAAGGCAGAGGGGGTTCCAGGGCCGTTGGCAGTAGCAGAGGTCCTGGGGCTGCCGGCTGTATGCTAACCTTCACTTGCTCCATGCTTTCTACCAAACTCTCCAACTCATCAGCCAACATATCCTGCTCTTTGTCCTCAACCCCCTTGGGTGGCGCCTATTCCTCTTTTAGCTGCTGTAGAAGTTCTTCCCCTTTTTTTATTTCTGCTGCGCAGCTCCCTTCATCACCCAAGCAATTTCTTATTAATTTCCAAATCGGATCTAAAATTTGGGTCTTTATGCCAATTCCTTTCACTCTCAGCAGTTCCTTTAAGGCATCGCACATTGGCCACATTGAATTTGAATTCCCCATAGGCTCTACTTCTGAGAACCTTATAGTCCCACCTTACCTGGGAACTTGCCGGCTAGCCCACCTGCCTGCATCTGGTTCTGAACCGTGCTCACACTGATGGAGGTTCCCCGTCCGGGCCACCACTTGTCGCTCTCCTCATCGTTCTCTGTTCCCAGCTGGCAGGAAAAAGGAGAGGACACACTCTTGTTCTTCCAGATGCAGTTTATTCAGGCAACTCTTACATCCACTCCCCTTCCTCCTTCCAGTGTCCCCTACTCATATCCCCTCTCTCAACCCCACCTCCTGCTACGGTGCGAGCGCCGTGGCAGTCTCTCATTGGTCTGTAAGCGGTATGCACAATATACGGAAGTCAGTGGACACGCTAATGAGGGTTCAGGTTTGGCGTTCTCTTGTTGGCTGGGGAATGAGCTGGGCAGTCAGGCCACAATCAGGCGATAAGACCTTGCCAGGGTCAAAGCGCCATTTTGGCCAATGCCTGCTCTCCACACCAACCCTGGCTCTTACAATTTTTTTTCTGCCTCTTCCGCAATGGTCACTGAGCCATAAAGCATGAGGTTTAAATAGGAGTTCTTCCTAGTTTCCTGGCTCTGATGTTACATCAGGGTATATACTACTATATAAGGGATTGGTGCTATGATCTGAAAATGAGTGAGACCATCACTTGCTTTTCTGAGTTTATGTTACTTCACTTAGTATAATACTTTCTAGTTTCATCCATTTACCTGCAAGTTTCCTAATTTCATCTTTTCTAAGTGCTGAATAGAAGTTTACTGTGTAAGTGTACCTCATCTTCATTATCAAATTGTCATTTGAGGGAGATTTTGGTTGTTTCTATTTCATAGCTATTGTGAAAAGACCAGCAACAAACATTTATGTGCAGGTATCTCTACAGTAGGATGAGTCTTTTGGGTATATATAAAGGAGTGGTATTATCAGATCATATGGTAGATTCATTTTTAGCTTCTTGAGAGTTGTCCATACTGTTTTCCATAGAAGTTCAAGCAGCTTGCATCTCCCAACAGCAGTGAATATTGCTCTTTCTCCACACCATCATCAGCATTTCGTGTTTTTTGTTCTCTTGATCATGGTCAGTCTGACTGGATTAGGATGGAATCTTTTTTTTAATTTTTTTAATTTTATTTATTTATTTATGTGTACGAATGTACTGTCTGCATGTAGGTCTGTGCACCCGTGTCGTGCAATGCCATGGAGGTCAGAAGAGGGTGTCACATTCCCCTGGAACTGGAGTTCTCCTAGAATCGGAGTTACAGACAGTTCTCAGCCGCCATGTGGGTGCTGGGGTTCGAACCCGGGTCCTCTGCAAGAGCAGTCGGCGCTCTTAACTGCTAGGCCATCTCTCCAGCCCCAGGATGGAATCTTAATGTGGTTTATATCTGCATTTCTCTAATTACTAAGGATGTTGAGTGCTTTATACAGTCATCCATTTTATTTCTTCACTTGAGAACTCTGTGCTCAGGTCTATAGCCCATTTAGTATTGGGTCTTTCATTTTCTTCTTTCTTTGTTTTTGAGGTTTTTTTTTTTTTTTTTTTTTTACATTTTGGAGATGTTTGATCCTCTATTAGGTGTGTATCTGGTAAAAATTTTCTCCTACTCAGTGGGTTTCTTCTTTACTTCCTTGGTTGTTTCTTTTGCTGTACAAAACTAGCTTAATGAGGTCCCACTTGTTGATTGTCGAACTTGATACCTCAGTAACTGATGTCCAATTTAGAAAGCCCTGTCCTATGCCTATATTCTATAAGGTGCTGCCTACATTCTATCAGTTTCAGAGTTTCAGGTTTTATATTTATGTTTTTTATCCATTCGGAGTTGACTTTTGTGTAGGTGGTGATACAGTTTTGCCAAAGCAATTTGTTAAAGATGCTGTCTTTCTTAGCAGCGAATCCCAGTCATCCAAATTCTTGAGAGTGGTCCTATGACCCTCACTTGTGCCTTCTGGAACATGCTGGCTGGAATGTGTGTTCACACACACACCTAAGCTCAGATCAAACATGTCAACACAATATAATATTTGCAAATTAATTTAAAAATATTAGAGAGATTTTACACGAGGATCAATTTGTTTTCTTTTCCTTTGTTTTTGTCTTTTTGAGACAGGGTCTCCCTTTGGTCTCGGCTGGCCTGGATGTCCCTATTGTGGACCAGGCGGGCCTTGGGCTTGTGGGGATCTTCCTGCCTCTGCCTCCCAAGTGCTGGGATTGAAGGCATGTGCCACCAGGCCTGGCTCAAGTTGTTTTCAATCCAGGATTGGGGATGTTATTTAACAAATGAAAATCCATAAACATACTGTAGTATAGCAGTAGAATCAAGGACAAAAACAATCACATCTTTATATCAATATATGAAAAAAAAGCCTTTGGTACAACTCAATGTTACAGGTACTGAAGAGGCATCTCAATGGTTAAGAGGGCATGATCCTCTTACAAAAGACCAAAGTTTGGTTCCCAGCACCCACATCACATGGGTGGCCTTCAGCTCCAGCTCCTGAGATCCCAACACCTTCTTCTGGCCTCCTCAGACACCTTCACATGTGCATAAACACACAGACACATACATACATACAATTACAAAACAAAATATCTTTAGAAATCGGGGTCTCTTTATGATACAAGCCCTGAAATATAAATAGAAGGATCATATCACAACATAACAAAAGCTATGTATGAGAAACTTACATATTGAATGGGGAAAACTGAAAGAATTTCCTCTAAAATAGGGAGTATGACAATAGTGTCCACTCACATCACTCTAATTTAGCACCATGCTTGAATTCTTAGAAAAACTAACAAGAGAAATAAAAGGGCTACAATTAGGAAAGAAGTCAAATTATAGTTATTTGTATACAGTATGATCTACTTAAAAGACCATAAATACTCTCCAAAAGGCTCTTAGATTTGATAAATGGTTTCAGCAAAGTAGTAGGATATAAAAATTGACATGAAAATAAGTTGTTTTTCTGTATATCAAAAATAGAATCACTAAGGATACTTCTATTCACCACAGACCAAAACATATACACAGGAATAAACCTAAGGAAGCAAAACACTCATTCTTCAATAAAAACTATGAGACTTTAAAGAAAGAGATTGAAGGAGGAAAAAACATAATAAAGATGCTGTCTTTCCTCCATTATGTGTTCTTTGCATCTTTGTCAACTATCTGAAATCTCATGTACTCATGTTTGGGTCTTCTATTGTGTTTCATTGAACTACAGGACTATTTTTGCCTGTATCTTTTTGGTTTTATATGAGTATAGCTTTGTAGTCTGAGATAGGGTATGGTGATCCCCCTAGCATTGTTATTTTTGCTCAAGATTGTTGTGGCTATCTCAAGTCATTCATGATTCCATATGGATTTTAGGATGACTTTTTTCTAGCTCTGTGAAAAACATCCTGGGTATTTTAATTGGCATTGCATTGAATCTGTAGATTGCTTTAGGTAAGATGGTCATTTTCACAATACTAGTTTTACCAATCCATGTGCATGGTAGGTCTTTCCATCTCCTTTTGTCTTCTTTTACCTCTTTCTTTAAACATTTAACATTTTCATTACAGAGATCTTCATTGTCTTTGGTTAGAGTTATTCCTAAACATTTTATTAGTATTTGACGCTATTTTGAATGGGAGAGTTAACTCTATTTCTGATGGGAGTTGATTTTGTAACTTGCAAGTTTACTGAATGTATTAATAATCTCTAATATTTTTTTCTGGTGGAATTTTTTGGATCTCTTTTGTATAATATCATGTCATCTGTAAATAGCGATAATTTCATCTTTTCTGCTCTAATTAATACTCATTTAATTTCCTTCTCTTGTCCTATTTCTCTATCAAGATACTCAAGCACTATATTGAAAAGGAGTGGAAATATAGGACAATATTATCTGGTTACTGATTTTACTGAGTATGCTTCCAGTTTTTCTCCAGTTAGTATGGGTTTGTTATATACAGCTTTAATTATGTTGAAATATGTTTCCTCTATTCCAATTTTTCCCTAGGACTTTTAGTGAGAATGCATGTTGGATTTTGTCAAAGGCTTTTTTAACATATATTGAGATGACCATATGATTTTTGTCTTTAAGGTCATTTATATGTTTTATTACATTTATTGACTTATATATATTAAACCATCCTTGCATCTCTGGAATAAAACTGACTTCATCATGGTGGATGATCTTTTTGATGTGTGTTTTCTCTATGTAGTTTGCAAGTATTTTATTATCTTTGCATCTATGTTCATTAAGTATATGAGATTATAGTTTTCCTTTTTTTATGTCTTTTCCTGGTATTATTGTGATACCAATTTTATAGAAGGAGTTCATGAGTTCTCTCTCTGCTTCTACTTTTTGAGTAGTTATTTGCAGATTTTCTTCAAGTGTCTGATAGAATTTTGCTCTGTATACATTTACGCCTGGGCTTTTTAAAATTTGGAGTTTTGTACTAATGTTTCAAATTCCTTATTGGTTATAGGTATATTTAAGCTACTGATCTATTCTTGATTTAACTTTGATGGTGTCTCTGATTTTAGAAACTCATAGAAATTCATATTTCTTCTAGAATTTCTAATTTAATGAAATATAGGTTGTTAAAGTATTCCCTTACAATTTTCTGGATTTTTGTTGTCATCTTCTTGTGATGTTTTGCCTATCATCTCTTATTTTATTAACCTCAATTTGCCTTTCCTTTATATTGGTTAACTGGGCTAAGAGTCTGTATATTTTGTTTAACTTTTGAATGAACCAGCTCTTAGATTGATTCTTTGTATTGTTTTGTTTCTTTTTCATTAATTTATGTTCTAATTTTTGTGACTTTTTCTCTTCTACTAGGTTTGTGCTTTCTTTGCTCTTGCCTTTCCAGAATCTTGTTATACCTTTAAATTATTTACATGTGCTCTTTCTGATATTTTTGTTTTGTTTTTTGTTTTTGTTTTTACTCTTTTCTTTCTTTTTTATTTTAATTTAATGTTTTACATATATTTTTGTACAAGATTATGTTACAAATCAGGACCCATGTCCGCCTCCCAACTCCCCACCCCGCCAGATTCACCCTTTCAGTCAGTTCTTTGATGCAGTCTTTTCTGTGGTTGGTGTTATTGTTGTTCTTCCCATTATGCATCACTCTCAACAAGAAATGTTTACAACTAGGTTATTTGCCCTAGCATCCACATGATGCTAGGATGAGGGATACCATTCATCATTTGTTTTTCTGGGACTGTGTTACTTCACTTAACATAATATCTTCCAGTTTCATCCATTTACCTGCAGAATTCATGATGTTGACATTTTTTACTGCTGCATAGAACTCCATTGTGTAGATGTACCACGTTTTTTCTATCCACTGGTCAGTTGAGGGGCATTTAGGTTGGTTCCAGCATTTTGCTATTGTGAAGAGAGCTGCAATAATCATAGCTGTGCATGTATCCTTGCGGTAAGAAGAGTCTTGTGAGTATATACCCAGGAGTGGTTTGACTGGGTCAGGTGGTAAGCTCATTTTGAGTCTTTCAAAGGTTCTCCACACTGCTTTGCATAGTGGCTGTACAAGCTTACATTCCCACCAACAATGAATGAGTGTTCCCCTTTCCCCACAACCTCTCCAGCACTTGGTATCATTTGTTTTCTTGATACTAGCCAGTCTTATCTGAGTGAGATGATATCTTAAAGTGGTTTTAATTTGCATTTCCTTAATTATTAGTGACATTGAACACTTTTTAAAAAATTTTATTTATTTATGTATGTGTAGGAATGTACTGTCTACATGCAGGTTTGTGCACCCATGTCGTGCAATGCCGTGGAGGTCAGAAGATGGTGTCGGATTCCCTTGGAACTGGAGTTCTCCTGGAATTGGAGTTTCAGATGGTTCTCGGCTGCCATGTGGGTGCTGGGGATTGAACCCGGGTCCTCTGTAAGAGCGGTCAGCACTCTTAACCGCTAGGCCATCTCTCCAGCCCTGACATTGAACACTTTTTAAGATGTTTCTCTTTTTTTGCGGTTCTCAGCCTCAGCCTTTAACGGCTGCGCTATCCCAACAGCCCATTTATCAATTGTTTCATAGATATTAAGATTATATTATTGTTTCAGGGTGGGGGATTGTTTTTCAAATATTAAGATTGCATTTTAGCTGTTCACATTTTTTTCTCATTCCAAGAATATATTGTCTGAGTTCTCCATGGACTATATTCCCCATGGACCTATTTCTGCAGGAGCTGAATTCCATAAAGCCTGAGCTGTCCTGGCCCTGAATTTTCCATGGACCAATATCTCCATGGCCAGAGTTGTCCTTGCCCTAAATTTTCCATGGACCAATATCTCCATGACCAGAGTTGTCCTTGCCCTATATTTTGCATGGACCAATATCTCCATGACCAGAGTTGTCCTTGCCCTATATTTTCCATGGACCAATATCTCCATGGCCAGAGTTGTCCTTGCCCTGAATTTTCCATGGACTAATATCTCCATGGCCAGAGTTGTCCTTGCCCTGAATTTTCCATGGACCAATATCTCCATGGCCAGAGTTGTCCTTGCCCTGAATTTTCCATGGACCAATATCTCCATGGCCAGAGTTGTCCTTGCCATTAATGGGGTATTGAAGTCCCCTACTATTAGTGTGCTGGGGTTAATGTGTGCCTTGAGATCCTGAAGAATTGTCTTTATAAAGTTTGGTGCTCTGTCATTTGGTGCGTATATATTCATGATTGTGAGATCTTCATCATCAGTTGTTCCTTTAATAAAGATGTAATGGCCAAAAAAAAAAAAGATGTTTCTCAGCCATCTCTAATTCCACACTTATGAAGTCTCTGTTCATCTCTTTGCTACATCTTTTGAGTGATTCATTTGTTTTCTTTCTTCTTTCTTTTGAGTGGATTATATACACTGGAAGTCAATGCTTTCTCAGATGTATCTGTGGTAAAGTTTTCCTCCTACTCTGTGGGTTTTCTCTTCACTTCCCTTTATTGTTTCTTTTGATATACAGAAGCTTTTGAGTTTGATGAGGTCCTATTTGTCGATCGTTGACCTTAATTCTTGTGCAGCTGCTGTCTGATTTAGGAAGTCTTTTCCTACTCCTATGTCTTGTAGTCTGCTGCCAATTTTTTGGTCTATCACCTTCAGAGCTTGGGGTTTCATATTGAGGTCTTTGATCCACCTGGAGTTGACTTTTGTACAGGGCGAGATATAGGGGATTAATTTCATTCTTCTACAATTGGTGATCCAGTTTTGCCAACACCACTTGCTGAAGATGCTGTCTTTCCTCCATTGTGTCTTCTTGCTCCCCTTGTCAAATATGAGATGGCTGAAATTGTATGTGCTCAAGTTTGGATTGTCAGTTTTGTTCCATTGGTCAAGAGGTCATTTTGTGTCAGTATCAAGCTGTTTTTATGACTATAGCCCTGTAGTATAGTTTGAAGTCTGGTATAGCAATGCCCCTCTATTGTTCTTTACACTTAGGGTTGCTTTGGATGTTTGGAGTCTTTTGTTTTTCCAAATGAAATTAAGGACTTTTTTCCCAAGCCTGTGAAGAAACTCTTGGGGATTTTAATTGGGATTCCATTAAATCTATATAAGAGTTTGGGTACAATGGACATTTTTACTATATTAATTTTCCCAATCCATGAGCATGGGAGGATTTTCCATCTTCTGATGTCTTCTTCAATTTCCTTCTTCAGGGGTTTAAAATTTTTCTTGTAGAGATCATTAGTGTCTTTGGTTAGGTGTGGTCCTAGGTATTTTATTGTTTTTGAGGCTATTGTGAGTGGGAAGGTCTCCTTGAATTCCTTCTTCAGTCGCTTGCTGTTGGTGTAAAGAAAGACTACTGATTTTTCTAGGTTAATTTTGTATCCCACCACTTTACTGATGCTCTTAATCATTTCTAGGCGTTTTCTGGTGGAGTTTTTAGCATCCCTTAAATAACAATCATATAATCAACAAAAAGGGATAGCTTGAATTTCTCTTTTCCAATTAGAACTCCTTTAATTTCCCTTTCGTGCCTTATTGCCCTAGCAAGTGTTTCAAGCACTATATTAAGAAGGTGTGGTGACAGGAGGCAGCCTTGCTGAGTTCCTACCTTTAAAGGGAATACTTCTGTTTTTTTTCCCATTTAGGATGATATTGGCTGTGGGTTTCCTGTATATGGCTTTGATAACATTGAGGAATGATTCCTCCAATCCAATTCCCTCTAGGACTTTAAACATGAAGGATGCTGGATTTTTTCAAAGGCTTTTTCCGTGTCAATTGAGATGATCATGTGGTTTTTGTCTTTCAGTCCATTTATATTTTGATGATATTTATTGATTTTCACATGTAGAACCATCCCTGCATTTCTGGTATGAATTCAACTTGGTCATGATGGATGATCTTCTTGATGTGGGTCTGTATGCATTTTGCAAGTATCCTATTTAGAAGTTTTTCGTCTGTGTTCACTAGGGAGATGTGACTATAGTTCTCCTTTTGGGTTGTATCTTTGCCTGGTTTTGGTGTTAGAGTGATACTGGATTCATAGAAGGAATTGGGGAGAATTCCCTCTGTTTGTATCCTTCTAAACAATTTCAGTAACAATGATTGTAAGTCTTTTTAAATGGTTTATAGAACTCTTCCATGAAAGCATCTGGGCTTGGGCATTTTTTAGTTGAGAGGTTTCTTATTACATCTTCAATTTCTTCATATATTATGGGTCTGTTTAAGCTGTTTATCTCTTCTTGGATGAGCTTTGGCGATTTCCAGGATTTCAGATATTCATCCATTTCTTCTAGGTTTTCAAACTTGGTAGAATATAGGTTTTCAAAGTATTCCAGAATGACTTTCTGGATCTTTTCATTGTCTTTGTGATATTTCCCTTTTCATCGTGGATTGTATTGCTTTGGAGTTGTTCCTTCTTTCTTTTAGTTAACTGGGCTAGAGGTCTGTCTATCTTGTTTATTCTTTCAAAGAACCAACTTTTGGATTCATAGATTTTTGTATTGTTTTCTTTCTTTCTATTTCATTGATTTCGGCTCTGATTTTTGTTATTTCTTCCTGTCTGTTGCATTTAGTGTTCATCCGTTGTCACCTCTCAAGAGCTTTTAGCTGCAGTGTTAGATCATTCACTTGTGCTCTTTCTGTGTTTTTTTTTTTTGTTTGTTTGTTTGTTTTTTTTTTTGTAGGCACTCAGGGCTATAAACCTACCTATTAGGACTGCTTTTAAAGTGTCCCATAGGTTTTCTTATGTTGCATTAGCATTGTCATTGAGTCCCAGGAATGCTTTTATTTCTTTTTTTAATTTCTTCCTTGACCCATTCATTATTCAGGAATCTGTTGTTTAGTCTCCATGTGTACTTGCAGATAGTAGGGCTTATCCTGGTGTTGATATTGAGCTTCATTGCACTATGTTCTGATAGAATGCATGAAATTATTTCAACCATTTTGTATATGTGGAGGTTTCTTCTGTGTCCCAGTATGTGGTCTATTTTGGAGAATGTCCCATCAGGTGCTGAGTACAAAGTGTATTCTCTGGTATTAGGGTGAAATATTTGGTAGATGCCTGTGAGGTTCATTTGGTGTATCGTATCATTCAGTTCAGATGTCTTTCTGTTTATTCTTTGTCTTGTTGAGCTGTCCAAAGGGCTCAGTGGGGTATTGAAGTTCCCTATTGTGAGTGTACTGGGGTTAATCTGTGCCTTGTGGTCCTGGAGAATTGTCTTTATAAAGTTTGTTGCACCAGAGTTTGGTGCATATATATTCATAATTGTGCAATCTTCTTGGTGAATTGTTCCTTTGATAAAAATGTAATGGTCTTCTTTGTCTCTTCTGATTTCTTTTACTTTGAAATCTATTTTGTCTGATATTAAATGGGCAACACCTGCTTTCTTTTGGTATCATTTGCTTGGAATATTTTTTCCATCCTTTCACTTTAAGGTGGTGCCTGTCCTTGAAAGTAAGATGCGTTTCTTGTAGACAGCATATCGATGGGTTCTGTTTCCTAATCCAATCCCCCAGTCTATGTTTTTTGATTGGGGAGTATATTTAAGGTTATGACTGATAGGTTTGTGTTGCTTCCTTTCGACTTATTATCCATTTGTGCTTTTGGTTTAGGTTTCTACTTCAGTAGTTATGCTTTTATTAAGTTCTCTTTCTAGGTGTCTGGGGGTGGTTGCTCCTTTCTTCTGTCCTTTGAATTGCTTCAAGTATTCTCTGAAGGGTTGGTTTTCTGGACGTGTATTCTTTTATCTTGTTAATGTCATGGAAGATTTTTCTTTCTCCTTCAACTATTATCGACATTTTTCCTGGGTATAGTAACCTGGGTTGGCATCTATAGTCCTTTAACACTCAGAATGCTTTGCTCCACGTTATTCTTGGTTTCATAGTTTGCACTGAGAAGTCTGTTGTAATTCTGAAAAGTTTCCCCTTATATGACACTTGTTTTTCTCTTGAGGCTTTAAGACGTTTTTTCTTTGTTTTGGGTGTCTAGAATTTTAACTATAATATGGCTTGGAGAGTTTCTTTTCTGATCTTGTCTGTTTGGAGTTCTATGTGCTTCTTGTATTTGTATTGGTTTGTCTTTTTTTTTTAGTTTGGGAAATTTTTCATCTATTATTCTGTTCTTGGGATTCTTCTCCTTCCTTTATCCCTATGATGTAGAAGTTTAATCTTTTCATAGTGCCCCACAATTCCTGGTTGTTCCACTTTTGTGTATTTTTAAATTTTTCATAATCTTTACTTGAGGTTTTTAGTTGTTCTGTGTTATCTTCCAGGTCTGATATTCTTTGTTCTGCTTCCTCCCTTCTGCTTCTGAGGCTTTTTCCATTCCTTTCCTCTTGATTGGATGAGTGTTTGATTTCCTTTTTCATTTCCTCTTCTGATTTCCTTCCACTTCCTTTTGGAGCTTCTCACTCTCTTCCTGTAGCTCTTTGCTTCACTGGTTGGTTTCCTTATCTTTTTCAACATGGGATCTCTTCAGTGTTTCCACCTCCTTCTGGAGTTTGTCATCCTCTCTCTCTAGGTACTTCTTGAGTTTTTCATTCTCTTTTCTTAATTCTTTCATTTGCTTTTTATAATCTTGTACTTCTTTAAGTATGTTCACAATTGTACCTCTAATATCTGTGTCCTGGGCCATCCCCAGAGGGATCCCACTGTAGGAAGCTTCCACAGGTTTGGTAGAACTTGGTGTAGAATTATCCTGCACCTTTCCCATGTTGTCTCTTTTTTTGTGTCCCTAGCATATGGGTTTCTCTTTGCCTATATTTCAATATGGATCCCAGAAGCCTCTTCACTGTGTTGAAGGTTTGCTTTGCTTGCATTCTTCAGATGCCTTCCTTGGTTGTTTGACTGATTTGGTTTTTCTCCTTTACTCCTTGCTTATGTAGTATTGACTTCTCTAAGCTTTAGACTTTCTATTGGAAGTCTAACTCACTCTTCCCTTTCTTTTCTGAAGGTTCCCTAAATAATCCACTTGGACACTCCTTTGGCAATCCCAGTTGGCGGGGGTGGGGAGTTGTGTTTCAGGTGGTCCTGGGAGACAACAACAAATGAACCCTAAATGCAACAGACAGGAAGAAATAACAAAAACTGGAGCAGAAAGCAATGAAATAGAAACAAAGAAAACAATATAAAAAATTGTTAAATCCAAAAGTTGGTTCTTTGAGAGAATAAACAAGATAGATAGCCCTCTAGCCCAGTTAACCAAAAGGAAGAAGGAACAACTCCAAATCAATAGAATCTGTGATGAAAGGGGAAATATCACAATGGAAATGAAAAGATCCAGGCAATCATATGAGAATACCTCAAAAACCTATATTCTACTAAGTTTGAAAACCTAGGAGAAATGGATGAATATCTGAAATCCTATGACTCACCAAAGCTCAACCAGGAAGAGACTGACAGCTTAAACAGACCCACAATATATGAAGAAATTGAAGATGTAATAAGAAACCTCCCAACTAAAAAAAGCCCAGGTCCAGATGGTTTCCCAGCAGAATTCTATAAAACATTTCAAAAAGACTTACAACCATTAGTATTCAAATTGTTCAGAAGGATACAAACAGAGGGAATTCTTCCAAATTCCTTTTATGATGCCAGCATCACTCTAATACCAAAACCAGGCAAATATACAACCAAAAAGGAAAACTGTAGACCCATCTTATTAATGAATGCAGATGTAAAAATTCTCAACAAAATACTTGCAAACAGCATACAGACCCACATCAAGAATATCCATCATGACAAAGTTGGATTCATACCAGAGATGCAGGTATGGTTCAAAAAATGTAAATCAATAAATATCATAAAACATATAAATGGACTGAAAGACAAAAACCACATGATCAGCTCAAAACATGCAGAAAAAGCCTTTGACAAAATCCAGCATCCCTTCATGCAAAGCTACCCCCTGTCACCATTCCTCTTCAATACAGTGCTTGAAATACTTGCTATGGGATTAAGGCAAGAAAATGAAATTAAAGGAGTACTGATTGGAAAAGAGATTAAAGGAGTACTAATTGGAAAAAAAAAAGGAAATCAAACTCTCTCTTTTTGCTGATGATATGATTGTTTAATTAAGGGATGCTGAAAACTCCACCAGAGCACTCCTTGAAACGATTAAGAGTTTCAGTAAAGTGGCAGGACACAAAATTAACCTCGAAAAATCAGTAGTCTTTCTTTACACCAACAGCAAGCAACTGAAGAAGGAATACAAGGAGAGCTTCCCACTCATAGTAGCCTCAAAAACAATAATGGCTTGGAAAAAAAGTCCTTAATTTCATTTGGAAAAACAACCAATAGCCAAAGCAACCCTGAGCAAAAACAGCAATACAGGGGGGATCTCTATACCAGGCTTCAAACTATACTACAGGGCTATAGACATAAAAACAGCTTGGTACTGGCACAAAAAGAGACCTGTTGACCAATGAAACAAAACTGAAGATCCAATATGAGCACATACAATTTCAGCCACCTCATATTTGATAAGGGGGCCAAGAAGACACAATGGAGGAAAGATAGCATCTTCAGCAAGTGGTGTTGGCAAAAATTGGATCATCACATGTAGAAGAATGATACCTCTTGCCCTGTACAAAAGTCAACTCCAGATGGATCAAAGACTTCAATGTGAAACCCAAAACTTTGAAGGTGATAGAAGCAAAAGTTGGAAGCAGCCTACAAGACATAGTCATATGAAAAGTATTCCTAAATCAGATAGCAGCTGCTATCTGTCGACCAAGAATTAAGGTCGACAACTGACAAATGGGACCTCATTAAACATAAAAGCCTATGTAAATCAAAAGGAATCATTAAGGGAGTGAAGAGAAAACCCACAGAGTGGGAGGAAAACTTCACCACAGATACATCTGACAAAGTATTGATTTCCAGAGTATATAAACTACTCAAAAAACAAAGAAGAAAGATAACAAATGAACCACTCGAAAGATGTAGCAAAGAGATGACCAGAGACTTCACAAGTAAGGAATTAGAGATGGCTGAGAAACATTTTTAAAAAGTGTTCAACGTTGGGGCTGGAGAGATAGCTCCAGCTGCTCTTGCAGGGGGCCCGAGTTCTATCCCCAGCACCCACATGGCGGGTGAGAACCGTCTGTAATTCCAATTCCAGGAGAACTCCAGTTCCAGGGGAATCCAATACCCTCCTCTGACCTCCAAGGTGTTGCACGACACGGGTGCACAAACCTGCATGCAGACTGTACATTCATACACATACGAAAATTAAAAAAAAGTGTTCAACATCTCTAGTAATTAAGGAAATGCAAGTTAAAACCATTTTAAGATATATCTCACTCCAATTAAGACTGGCTAGGATCAAGAAAACAAGTGATACCAAGTGCTGGAGAGGGTATGGAGTAAGGGGAACACTCATCCACTGCTGATGGGAATGTAAACTCATACAGCCACTATGGAAAGCAGTGTGGAGACCCCTTGTAAAACTTGGAATGAACTTGCCACCTGACCCAGCCATACCACTCCTGGGTACGTACCCACAAGACTCATCTTACCATAGAGATACATGAACAGTCATGTTTTTTGCAGCTATCTTCACAATAGCAAAGAGCTGGAACCAACCCAAGTGCCCCTCAACTGACGAGTAGATAGAGAAAAGTTGGTACATCTAAACAATGGAGTTCTATGCAGAGGTAAAGAAAGATGACATCGGGCTGAAGAGATGGCCTAGCAGTTAAGAGCATCAACGCTTCTTGCAGACAACCCGCATTCGACCCCCAGCACCCACATGGAGTCAGAGACCGTCTTCAACATAAGTCCCAGGGGAATCTGACACCCTCTTCTGACCTCTGTGGCATTGCACATGACACAGGTGCAAAAACCTACATGCAGACAGTACATTCATATACATAAAAAAAAAATTGCCGGGCGTGGTGGCGCATGCCTTTAATCCTAGCACTTGGGAGGCAGAGGCAGGTGGATCTTTGTGTGTTCAAGTACAGCCTGGTCTACAGAGGAGTTCCAAGACAGCTGGGGCTACAGGGAGACCCTGTCTCAAAAAGACAAAATTAAAAAAATAATAAAGACTACGTCATGAACTTTGCAGGTAAATGGATAGAGCTAGAAGATTGAATGCTGAACGAAGTAACACAGTCCCAGAAAAACAATGAATGGAATCCCTCATCTGTGGATGCTAGCACAAATTACCTAATTGCATGGCAAACTGAGCAGCATTAATATGAACTGAAAACAACTGTGTTCTTGTAGAATCTCTTAAAACATAAAAATTAAAATTAAAAAAAATCAAACACAGCAATGACTTAACTCCAGATGCCTAGGTCAAATCCCCAAAAGACAATATGAATAACCAAAAACATCTTCCCTCCAGAAATCATCATACCTGCCACAATGTCCTCTTGGGGAACAAGAAAATCATTTCAAAATAATAATTATAATCATGCTCAATGAAATCATAGAGGAAATGAATAAATTATAGAGTGAAGATCATTAAAAACACAGCTTGATAAATAAAGACACATGAAGATATAATTTAATAAATAGTTTCTGAAGAAAATTCAAGCTGAAATAAATTTGAAATGTGAAACTCATCAGTGAAATAAAAAATCAGTGAAAATCTTTATCAACAGAATGCATCAAGTGGAATAGAGAATATCAAGTCCTAAAGACAAGGCAGAGGAATTGGATCATTTAGTCAATATAATTTTAAATCTAACAAACACAGGAACAGAATGTGCAGGAACTATGGGATAGTGCAAATAGACTCAACCTATGAATCATAGTTTTACAAGAAGGGTAATAATCGCAGGTCCAAGGCACAAAAATGTTTCCAACAAAATTATAGAAGAAAGATTTCCAAGTCTAATAAAGGAGATGACTTTTAAGGTACAAGGGATAGAAGCACAGCAAATAGACATAAACACTGAAGCCACTGACAGACCATGGTAGATGCCATTGGTGCTATGACAGGGTACAATGCTGGCACAAGGAACAACACCCAAATTCACTACTATGGGAAAAAGGGTTTGTTTTCATCTTCCCAGAGACAGATCCCTCATATGGTTTCAGCAAGAAACATTCAAGATATGGATTGGGGGAGCTTATTTATCTAAATATCCAGTAAGTTTGGTAATGTGGACATTTGTGCCTGTCCCTTTGGATTAATGCCCTACTTATTAATACATATATGCAAAGTCTCTTTAATAAGATAGGCAATAAGGGGACCAAGATGAAATTTCCTGTTTCATTGATTTAGTAACTGTTAAGTTTCCAAGAGTAAATGATCTGTAGGAAATTGAAAACCAAATTTCCTACTTAATTGACAAAACATCTTATGGTTATTGTGTCATATAGCTTAACTGCTATTGGATTTTATGCAAGAAAGTGCTGACATATCTATCTATCTATCATCTATTTATTTATCATTGTCTATCATATATATATATATATATATATATGTGTATATATATGAGTGGATAATTGCTAATGCATTTCTGTCAACAGCTAAGTAAAGCAGATAAACGAAGGCCTCAGTGTTAATCAAATATTTTCAGGGATTTTCTGTGTGTCTGCAGCAGGACATGTGTGAGAACTTCATGTGAAGGAGTCTAAGATAGAAACCAGACAGGTGGGACTTAATAGAGAACTAAAGAGGATGTATAGGCTGATTTGAGGGCTCATGGAGAGAACCCTTAAAGACTCTTCCATGTTTACAAATATTCACAGACTTTCACAAAAGGAAATTAGGCAATAAAAATGAATTAGCGAAGTTATATTAGCAGGTAAGATGATAGGAAGTGCTGTATGAAAAATAAATCCAGTAAAGTTGATAACATATTTGATATTTTCTACCTCGGATGTGAAGAGACATTTAATTGAGGAGACATTTTGAGCAAGGAGTAAGGATTGAGTATGTAGATATTTTGAGGAAAAGCATTCTAGGGAGAGGGAATGGCAAATATGAAGTCCTAGAAAAAGGAGAGTTTCCCATGTACATAAAAATCATCAAGAAGAGACTTAGGTCCAGGTGTGATCAAACTGGCCTTTAATCCCAACACTCAGGCACAGAGGAAGGCAGGTCTCTATGAGTTAGAGGTCAACCTGGTCTACATGGCAATTTCCAGCTCAGTCAGGGCTACATAATGAGATTCTGTGTCCACATCCCATCCACTCCCTGGGCAAATAAAAAGAAAGATGGAGTTCCATGGCAAATTTAGAAAGGTCTAAAAGATGAAAGTGAGGAGAAGCATGAATATTTGGGTTCTCTAGTTAAAACCAAAATGTTATAAGCCATGATATAGACTTTATTTTTTAGTAGAGCAGAAAGCTTTATAGTAAGAAAGTCCAACCTTTTAACACTGTGCTATGACAACCATCCTCAATTGTGGTCGCTCACATATGTAGCAATCTTAAGACATCTGTTACCTGCAGGCCAGAAGTTGGACACACCTTCAGTGGGTGGGATGGAAGAAATAACATGATTCTCTTTACTTTGTAAGAGGATAGTTTTGTCTACAGAGTTGAGGAGTGTTTGGGGGGTGAGGACAGATGGCAGTCGTTGATTGAGCTACTCAGTTATAGAGCAAGCAGCTCTCTGGCTGTGCCTACCCTTGAATACCTTCATTTCATTTTATTAATTTAATCCATTTATTTTGAAGCAGAAAAAGGAGATTTTAATATAGACGTTAGGCACCAGGATTAAGAGAAAGAAAGGTATTCATAAAGATGTTTATTTTTTTTTCTTTTGTAGACAGGGTCATCCTATAACCTCAGCTGGCCTGGAACTCACTCTATAGACCAGGATGGCCTTCAGCTCATAGAGATCCTCCTGCTTCTTCCTCCTGAATACCCTAAAGACAGTTCTTAGCCACCATGTGGGTGCTGGGAATTGAACCTGGGTCCTCTGTTAGAGCAGTCGGTGCTCTTAACAGCTGAGCCATCTCTCCAGCCCGGATATGGACTTTTTAAATGAGCATTACCAGCTCCATTTTACAATAAAATAACAAATTTGGCCTGAGTTCCTCCATTTGGAGTACACGTGCCAAGAAATAATGGTTTTACATATTGTTTGCATTAGTAAATCATTACCACCTGTCAGCACACCAGGCTGCAGAAACATAATTTATGCATAACATCTATAAATATATCAAAACACATTCAAAACCAGCAGACTCATGGTTCTATCAATCATACCAGATATAAACTGCCCCTCTCACCAAGGAGTATAAAAGAAGGAATAATCCAAAACTAGGATGTTCCAGGCAAGCTCACCTATCACCAATCGCTTTTATTGAGTAGGATTCAGGGAATTTGCCACAGGCAGGATCTGTCTCTGGTCTCAGGGTAAAATACAGTTTCTCCTGCTTCTAACACCCTACTTGCTTCAAACTAAAACCTGGACATGGACTTGGATTTGGCAATTCAGCACCTGTAGCTAGTAAATTTGATCTGATCCCTTATTGAAACTTATAGCACTTTTCAGCATAGCATTCTTCAGATTTTAAAACTCCTTAC
Organism: Rhizomys pruinosus; assembly: GCA_009823505.1. Lineage (NCBI taxonomy): Eukaryota > Metazoa > Chordata > Mammalia > Rodentia > Spalacidae > Rhizomys > Rhizomys pruinosus. The sequence continues at coordinate 1,644,181 of VZQC01003705.1, read as the reverse complement.
CCATTTTCTAACAGAGCGACATATATATATATCTTATCTATATATATATATATAAGTAAATATATACCACTGTGTGAGGTACAATGTATAATAGAAAGCCTCTACTAAATAAGACTTGAAAGAGTACTGAGGAAAGAGCTAAGTTGATAGAGTGCTTGTCTAACAACCATGATACCCCGATTTGATTTCAAGTGTTGCTTAAACAAAGAGTGGTGGTATACCTCAATCTATAATCCTAGTGCTCAGAAGGCAGAGGCAGGAGGATCAAAAGTTCAAGTTTATCCTATGCTACATAATGAGTCTGATGCCATTCAGTTCTAAAAAAGACCCTTTCTAGCAAAAATGTAATTGATGATAATAATTGATAATAAATAACACTGTGACTGCCAATTCCATAATAGCGTGGGGATTAGGAGTACGTGTATGAAACAGACCTAACTTGTAAATTTCTTGTAATTCAATAAATGCTGATATTGTGACAACATAAATGTTTAAGTCTATGTTTCTGATACAGCATGCTTACTGTAGCTAGACAGGGATATGAAGGAAAGCATGAATGAGTTACCTGATTACAGGGGGACATTATCCCTCCTAGATACCACAGCTAACAACATAAATCTCTAATACCAGGAAGGGACTCTCTCTTGAATTTGTTCATTAAGAGTCCATAGACCCTCAAACAATGCTGACTTCTGCTTATTGCTTTCCACCAAGAATAGGGTCTTACGACAGAGTAAGACTATTGCTGAAGATACTACATATTCAAACTGTAGAACAATGGAGGAATCAACCTGGTACTGACATAAAGCCTTTTTCTACTGGTTAGTTTTCATAGTGCGGGAAGATGATACACATGCTACGTGAAGAGAAATTTACTCATCAGTCTTACCCAACTGTGACTCCTGTGAGCTACAGCTGGCTTGGAAAAGATATGCCCATCACTACAATAGTGCCCTGAATATAATGGGAAAAAACCAATGATTATCTAACTGGATTTAAGCTCTGCTTTATAGGATGGAACTAATAGGCTAGACAAGTCATAGGTCTTAAGGGGGAGCTTAATACTAGTTTTCTGCTAAATGGATATAGTATTCAAATGAATCATAGAAGGATACAATAACAAACTAAAGGAAGAGATTGACAAACTCCAGAAAGAATGAGAGAGAGAAAAAAACAAACACCTTAAGGAAGTAGAAACACTGAAAAAGGAGGCCAAACAGCGAAGTAAGGAGCACCAAGAAGAGACTGAGAAACTCATAAAGGAAATGGATATATTAAAGAAATCACAGGATGAAATGAAAAAGGAAATAGAACACTAATCCAACCAGAAAGAAAGGAAAGGAAAAAGCCTCAGAAATAGAATGGAGGAAGCAGAACAAAGAATATCAGATCTGGAAGATAACACAGAGCAACTAAAAAACTCAAATAAAGATTATGAAAAATTTAAAAATACACAAAACTGGAACAACCAGAAAATATGGGACACTATGAAAAGATCAAACCTCCACATCATAGGAATAGAGGAAGGAGAAGAATCTCAAGAGAATAGTATTGATCAGATCTTCAACAGAATAATAGATGAAAACTTCCCCAAACTAAAAGTAGACAAACCCATTCAAATACAAGAAGCACACAGGACTCCAAATAGACAAGATCAGAAAAGAAACTCCCCACGCCACATCATAGTCAAAATGCTAGATGCCCAAAACAAAGATAAAATTCTGAAGGCCACAAAAGAAAAACAAGTCACATACAAAGGGAAACCCATCAGAATTACAACTGACTTCTCGCCGCAAACCATGAAAGCAAGAAGAACATGGAGCAAAGCATTCCCAGTGTTAAAGGACTATGGATGCCAACCCAGAATACTTTACCCAGCAAAAATGTCAATTACAGTTGAAGGAGAGAGAAGAATCTTCCAAGACAAAAACAAGATGATAGAATACATGTCCGGAAAACCAACTCTCCAGAAAATGCTTGAAGCAATTCAAAGGGCAGAAGAGAGGAGCAACTATCCTCAAGCACCTAGGAAAAGAAACTAATAAAAATATAAACATAGGAGTAGAATCAGAGACTAAAAGTCCAAATGGATAATAAGGTGAAAGGAAAAAACATCCATCTTTCAATTATAACCTTAAATATTAATGGGCTGAACTCCCCAATCAAAAGGCATAGACTGGGAGAATGGATTAGGAAACAAAATCCATCTATATGCTGTCTGCAAGAAACCCATCTCAATTTCAAGGACAGACACCAACTTAAGGTGAAGGGATGGAAGAAAATATTCCAAGCAAATGGTACCAAAAAGAAAGCAGGTGTCGCTATCCTAATATCAGACAAAATAGACTTCAAAGCAAAAGAAATCAAAAGAGACAAAGAGGGCCATTATATCTTCATTAAAGGAACAATCGACGATGAAGATCTCACAATCATGAATATATATGCACCAAATGCCGGCGCACCAAACTTTGTAAAGACAACTCTTCAGGATCTCAAGGCTCAGATTAACCCCAGCACACTAATAGTAGGGGACTTCAATACCCCACTAAGTCCTTTAGACAGATCAACAGGACAAAGGATAAACAGAGAGACATCTGAACTGAATGATACAATACACCAAATGGACCTCACAGACATCTATCGAATATTCCACCCAAACACCAGAGAATACACTTTCTACTCAGCACCCCATGGAACATTCTCCAAAATAGATCATATACTGGGACACAGGGAAAAACTCAACAAATACAAAAATATTGAAATAATCTCATGCATTCGTTCAGACCACAGTGCAATAAAACTCATTATCAACACCCGGATAAACCCTACAACCTACAAGAACACATGGAGACTAAACAACACTCTTCTGAATAATGAATGGATCAAGGACAAAATAAAGAAATAAAATCATTCCTGGAACTGAATGACAATGATAATACAATGCAGCAAAACCTATGGGACACTTTAAAAGCAGTCCTAAGAGGAAAGTTTATAGCTCTAAGTGCCTACATTAATAAAACAGAAAGAGCACAAGTGAACGATGTAACACTCCAGCTAAAAGTACTTGAGAGACAACAACAAATGAACCCTAAACGCAGCAGACAAGAAGAAATAACGAAAATCAGAGCAGAGATCAATGAAATAGAAACAAAGAAAACCATACAAAAAAAAAAAAAATCAATGAATCCAAAAGCTGGTTCTTTGCGAGAATAAACAAGATAGACAGACCTCTAGCCCAGTTAACCAAAAGAAAGAAGGAACAACTCCAAATCAATAGAATCTGTGATGAAAGGGGAAATATCACAACAGATAATGAAAAGAATCATAATGACATTTTTACATGCATAGATTAATACGTCTTTCAGCTCTCACCAGAGAAAATTCCTTATGTGGTACATAAGGAATAATTAAGACACTCACAACTGCCCAAGGTGCATAGAAAGTGTCTGTAAACTACTTATCTGTGAATAGGACACCTACATCAAACTTTTGACTCCCAGGCTAAGGGATCATTGTAGAAGAGGAGACAGACAGGTTGTAAGAGCCAGGTATTGAATGACCTCAATGAAGCAGTTTTCCAGATACCTGATTGGTTACTCATATGAACTTATAACAAGGCTAACAGTATGCACAAATCACATTAAGCTCAAGCCAGACAAAATCCCAGCACTGACGTGTGGAGATGGATAAGAAATCCCAACCTTACCTGAGGCGGTATTGGCAACTGCTGTCTACTGGGTAGGGGGGACTCAGACTGTTTAAGTGTGAGACTCTTGGTTAATCAGGTTAATCAGGCTCCAGTGGTTGAAGCCACACCAGGGAGCATTTGGGGAAATAAATTTGACTCTATAGACTATTAACACAGAGTTTATAATACATGTAATATTAGGATGAGTTAAAGTATAGGAAAGGATATGCCCTGACTATATGCAAACACTATACTATGTTATGTAAGATAATTTACTATAAGTGAATATTGGCATTTCAGGAATATATAAATATCCCACTCATATTTATGGAGACTTTTGTTATTATTGCTACTTTTTATTGCAAAGGTAGAGTAAGTGGCTGTCACAGAGCCCTCATAGCAAATAAACCCTAATACATTTGATATTCAATCATTTATAAAAGAAATTTGCCAATCTCTGTTCTGGGAAAATTGAGTAAGCTTATTGGCAATTCTGAAGGCTTGCCTAAATTTAGGTTTACATGTAGAAATACGAATATATTTTTCTCTAGCCTTGCTTTACAAGACAGACTCCAGTGGGAAATTTATAGACAGACTCATGTCGGAACTTTTAACACCTTACCTAAAGTCAGTGAAAGGAAGATAATAATTCAAAGGAAATGAGGATTTCCAACAGATTATAATTAAGTAGTATAAACTATTTGCCAACAGAATGAAGGCATTAGAGTAGCATGGTAAAAGGTAACAGAGCAATAATTATTTAGGCTCTGTTTACTAATAACCTGGAAAAGTGGATGGAGATTAGATTGTGATTCCTAATACTGAGCTTATACATGGTTTGTAGTGATGGGAAATCACAATTTTTACAAGTTTGAGTATCTAGAGTGAGGCAAGGTCAAAACCATTTGAAGAAAAAACAAGTTGTACCCTCTGAGACTGATATGTTAATGTCTTATTAACATCACAGGCCTCTGCGTGGTATAGCAGTCATCTCTTGTCTTATAAATTATGAAGATTATACTTACACAAATAGTGAGAACGCCTATTTGGGAAAATATGAACACTACCTGATGATTCATAGACATTAGATAATGGAAAGTAAAAACCAAAGTGAAAGATCTTAATATAAATTGTATAGTCTTTCATAAGCATAATGCTATGTGTAAAACATTTTTTAAATTTTTTAAAATTTATTTTTTTTAATGTGTATGAGTGTACTGTCTGCATGTAGGTTGGTATACCCATGTAGTGCAATGCCGCAGAGGTCAGAAGAGGGCATCGGATTCCCCTAGAACTGGAGTTAAAGACAGTCCTTAGCTGCCATGTGGGTGCTGGGAATCGAACTCTGCAAGAGCAGTTGGCACTCTTAACCGCTGAGCCATCTCTCCAGACCAATAAAACATGTTTTTAAAGTAATTTTCAACCTCTGTAAAACTGAGATGTCTTGGAAAGCAGAACTATTTTAAAAACAGTTCTTTCAGGAAAATCACTGCCTTGTTAAGCTTCATGCATATGTCCACAACATGTAGTTCTCATGTCAAGATATTGTATTTTATTTCAAAGGCTTCATATCAACTTATTCAAAAATAAAATTTTAAGGAAAATGACGAATATAGCAATGATTGTCAACATTGTGTAGATGAAGCAAAGAAGATGAAGTTTATAACTACAAAGGGAGGGATAGCCTAGCGGTTAAGAGCACTGACTGCTCTTGCAGAGGACCCAGGTTCGATCCCCAGCACCCACATGGCAGCTGAGAACCCTCTGTAACTCCAATTCCAGGAGAACTCCAGTTCTAGGGGAATCCAACACCCTCTTCTGACGTCCGCGGCATTGCACGACACCGGTGCACAATCCTGCATGCAGACAGTACATTCATACACATAGGAAAAAAACAAAAAACAAAGGGAGGGAAATTTGTTCTGTGCTCAGGGTTGCCAGTGGGCGGCCATTAATAGGACAACAGAAAATATTACTTGAGCTTTTGCTAAAGTTAACGACTAGACAGTTCAAGCATCCCTTTCAGTCCTGGAATAATAGTGCTATTTTTACCAAACTTTTTTGTTTCTAAAAATCCTCTTCCTGTATATATTGAAGATTTAGGTTGACATCTTCTTGGCCTAATCAATTATCTATATCTATATCCATTATATACATATATATATATATATATGCATGCACAAACACTAAAAATTATATATAGAGATGGACACATTTATATTAAAATAAATATATATATATCAGATTTAATTTTTTTGGTATTTTTGAGACAGGGTCTCACTTTAGTCCAGCTGACCTGGAGCTCGCTATGTAGACCAGGCTGGCCTTTAACTCACAGAGATCCACCTGCCTCTGCCTCCTGAGTTACCACACTCAGCCTATAAATTTTTATGATCAAAAGGTAAATAGTCAATAGTCTTTTCATGGAAAGCACAAAAGTACTTCATATATATTCTCATTAGCTCATATGGGTGAGTTCAGAGACATGCCAACTGGGAAATCAGTTAAAAATGCCAATTTAATTAAGATAACTTGTATAAATTTTTCCAGTAAAAAGTGTACTAGTACCTTTTGGGTATATCAGAAAGAACCAAACATGATATATGGAAGGGAAAGACAGAAAAGGTCAGATAAGGTGACGCATGCCTATATTCCCAGCACTAGAGAGGCAAAAATATTTACTGTGAGCTCAAAGTCAGCCTGGAAAACATAGCAAGTAGGAGGCTAGTCAGGGCTTTAGAGACTCTGCCTCAGTTAAATTACAAGAAGTACCAAAAGAAAAACATACACCAATAACGATATATCCATAAACATAATTTCAGCATCCTAATGAATGACACACAGAAAACCCTGTTCTGTGTTGTAGTGTATTCTTTAGGTACTTTCAATTAATGTTCTTTTGAAAATAATTCAGAGAGGTTAGCTCAAAGATTTGGTTACCACATTTCTATCCAGATGGTTTTCATGAGATAAAAATAATTGTCGAAACACATTTATAAAAAGCAAACATGGTTAAGCATCTCTAAACAGAGAGGTAGTGTTGGGCTGTTAGGTGGAACTGGTTCCTCTTTTAATCAGGGTATGATTTACAGGGAACTAAAGAACATTCTTTTTTTTTTTTAATTTAATTTTATTGATGGTTTGTGCATTTCGTACATCATTTTCCAATTCAGATCAGGCATATTTCCCTTTCCCTTCCCCCCCCCCCCCCCCCCCCCCCCCATCATCTATTCTGCCATAACTGTCCTGCATCTTTCAGGTTTTTTTTTTTTTTCATTTTTTAGCTATAAGTGATAATCCATGAGTATAAGCATCCTTCGTGCAAAACCAATCTACAGATTGTTGTGCCCAAGCCCCCACAGTCCCACCATTCAGTGGGGGGTGACAGGTTGTTTGTTCAATCAAGTTGATCAAATGAGTGTCCAGACTACATCGCTGTAGTTTCACCGTTCACCCCAATTGCAGCCTTTACATTCTACCACAGTGCTCTAAGACCTTGACATTGAGCATTAAATACTCAAGTACATTTAATGTATTGGGAAAAACCCTAAAGTATAGAATCATCTTTTCAGGTTTCTTTATGTGGCGTGTGTGTGTGTGTGTGTGTGTGTGTGTGTGTGTGTGTGTGTACTTATAGAAAAGCTGTCATTTCTTTAATTTTTATTTTCTTAAAATTTAATTAACTAATTTTTATGTGCCTAACACCTAGTAGCTGAAAGAGAGAACATGAGACGGAAAATTAGAACCAGGGCTAAAAATAAGACAGACAGGAACAATCACATTGTCTTAAATCCTACATTCTAACTGTCCTATTTTATTAATTATTATTACTAATTATTTACATTACCTAATTTATAAATTAAATAGCATGCTTATTCAATATAACAGATATGTATTCACTATATATACTGAACATATAGATATGTATATATATTCTGATATTCTACCATTTTGAATATCCATTGGGAATCTTAAGATGGATTTCACAGGAATAAGTGAGAAATACTATACTATATTATGAAATTTTTGTTCACACTGATAATTTGCAAAAAGTTATCCGACTGGTATCTAAAATTAATAAACACATGAAATTATAATAGTATAAATATCATTTAACAGGGTCAGATAGGGACTTGTTTCTGATTATGTTATGAATGACTTTCAAAATGCAGTTATGGTACTTGTCCAGATATATTTCATATATTGTAGAGATTTCTTTTGGAAGTCCATTAATTTTCATGTTTTAATATGCAACAATATAAGAAAAGACATAAGTAAATCTTCTACATCTTATGAATTAATTTTAAATTATCACTATTTTACATAATTTCTATGAGAGTTTGGCTAAAAGCAAAAAAATGAAATTAGATCCCAAGCAAAAATTCTTGAAAATATTTTTTCATACCATTTCTCTTACCTTGATATTTTGAAGCAAATGAAGAAATCTTTTACATTAGTTTCTTTACTTTTTCTCTGAGTTTGTGAAACACTAAATGAAACACAAATTGAAATCAGGCAAAGAAACAGCAGAGATCGAGGAAACATCATTTTAAACACAAAATAATCCTAAAGTCATGATTCCATTGCCGTTTCTCTGACTCTCTCTCTATTCACTGAATGTTCTCAGAGAGTTTTCACAGAATGAAGCATCAGCTTCTCTCAACTGAAATAAGAATCTTTCCATAATGGCATTCATTGCATTTGAAAAGAATGCACACACATAAAAAGAGTGATCCACAAAACAAACAAAAACCACTGCAGAAACAAATAATAAGTACACAAAGTACACAAGATTATTTATTACATTTTTGCAAGCACTTTGTTCTACATTTCAAAAACGCCACCATCAAGCTGTTGGCACATTTATGTACAAAACAGATTACTTGTAATGCCTGCTACAAAGCACTCTGAAAATACAAACTCTAATACCAGAAATGAAAGCCAAACGTTTCAACATCTTTACATAAATTTGAAAGACAGCTTTAAAAATCATCACAAACTGTAAAGACACAGAACTGAAACACTATAATATAGAATTTAAAGAAGCCCATTAATACTTTTGCTGAATATCTTTAATACTGCATATATCAGAAAAATGTTGAACCAGTAAGATAATCTAAGTGTTAGCAAAAGCAAAAAGAGTCCCAAATTAATATTACAGAATGCATAATCATGCCACAGATAATGCTAGTAATACCCCCTACCTACTACAAGAACTTGTAAAATCACTGATGATGCATGACTAGTAGTTGTACAAAGATTGTTTCACTCAATAAAGTTTATTGGAAATGCACTTACACTGAGGGAGGATTTCACAATGGTCAAATCAGTGCACAATACTACCTAGCTTTATACACTGACAAACATCTTGTCAGGCTACATCATTATTTTAAAAGACACTTTACAGCATTCTTGTAGCATTAGAAATAAAAGAAGAGAGTCAAGGTTAAAACAAACACCAAATTTGGTCCAGTAATACCAATTGTTTTTCTTTTGAAATTTATCTGATACAGGTACTTCTTATAAATGAATTTGATGAACATTCAGATAAAATGACTTACTTGAAACAAAAGAACAAATATATCACTACACTTCCAAATAGTACATTCTATCAGTGGCCTCTGACCACCCTTTAGAAAAAACCACAGGTAAACCAACATAGATTGGAAGGCTGCAAGCAAAGCTATTATATTAATGGAAGGTTTTTCAAATATATCATACACATTTTAGGAATAGCTTACAGAGGTGCAATCCATTAAAAGTTTTAAGTAGGTAAAACAAGTCTTGAGGGGTTAGTGTGCTTATGTTTAATATACCACCTTCATAAAGGTAATTAATTTCCCACATTAGCATATTAAAAGTTCCAATCCAGCCACTGCATAAATCACAAAAGATCATTCTCCAACAGTCCACAGTAGTTATTTCCATGAAAATTGTTTCTACACTAAACTTTAAAAGGTAAGCCTGGTGTCACAATCTTAGAAAGGCAACTAGCCATGCATTAGCATTACTGTTTCTACATGCTCACAACATAAATATGAGTAATCAGAGAGAAATACCCTTTAAGTACACCAAGAAAAAAATACGATGTTAACAAAGATAAGAAGCACTTTTTTAACCTACCCTTATAAATTTAGAAATTGCACCTTAGATTGATGAAGACATTAACCAGGGCCTATAGTCAAGTGGCCACTGATCTCCAGACTAGATTTCCATATTTCAAGAAGAGTCATCATGATGTCATCTCTGTCACATGTTCATAATGTACAATGGTCCCTTTGAAGGTTACCTGTAGTTCAGCTAGTTACCAAGATCAGAACTAAAAAGTATAAAAAGCTATTTTCTTTTCAAAACATAAAACTCAAAAAAAAGTGTTATGTTTAACATGAGGGAAGTGTTTAAAAATCAAACAAATCTTTGCACTTGAAAATGTTATTTTTGATCATACAGAACTATTAATTTAGTTTGAGAAATTAAAGACTGGATAGGAGCTTGTAGAAGACATCTGATTATTTCAATTTACCAAATTAGTAAATTAAGTGTTAAACACCAAAGAACTGTATTCAGGTGATTCATAAGTCACCCTATATATCCTCGATGAGAAACACTCTCATTTTGTTTTTCATATGTTGGATGGTTGGATGGCCCTTAATTAAACACCAATGCATTGAAATGGTAATGGACAGAGAAACTTATTTATGTGTATGCGTTGAGCCGCTCTTTGGAGCGGGTGGAATGAATGTCGTGAAGTTCTTGCTCTTCCTTCGACTTGATGTCTTCATACTTCTGCATCCGGCAGGCATCCTTCACGTAGGCCCAGTTGGCAGACAGAACCATAAGGTAGTGAACCTGAGAGAGATAAAAATAAATTGTATCTGGTGTGTTCACTATTGGTATACTTTAGCCAAATTATGTATCTATGCAGGAAGGAAAACAGAATATGTGTGCTAGAAACAATACAGCTAAAATGCATTGCTCATTCAGCCTTATATCAGTATTTCTTATTGTCAATTCTGAAGTAATCCAAGACTGATTACAAATTTTCTTATTTACCCAAATTGTAAGATTACATGCTTCATATTCATGTATCTGTTTTCTCATATTATAATCAGAAAGATGTTTTGTACAGCTTGTTATGAATTCAAATGAATGTACATTACCTCTTAGGCCATATGCATTGTGTTTTGACTTTATAGAAGTATATATAGCCTCTTAGGCTATATTAAGATTGCCTTAAAAATCCAAAATAAACTTTGGATTTAATTTTTAAGCTAATTTTCTTTATAATAAACATTAGTTATTCTTTATATGACATTAAATATAACAGATAAAAATGATCTTGCCATATAGATCTTATATATTAATGTGTATTCACAATAGATGGAAAGATTATCTTCAAAAATGATGACTATAAGCTCTGTTTGAGAGTATAGGCCTGCAATCCCTGTATTCTGTAGACTAAGACATAAAGATTAACAGGTTCAAGGCCAGTCTGGACTAGAGTTCAAAGTCAGCCTAGGCATCTTAGTGAGACCCTATTCCACCTCTGCCTCAAAGTTTTAAACAGTGAAAGTTTGCTGAGTTCAGTTGGCAAGTACTTGCCTACCATGATTAAGCCCTCAGTGCTGGAAAAATGTTTTCAACATGACAGATTTTGATGGACATACAGGGATGAATAAGTCATACACTATTTTGCTTCTAGAAACTTGGACAATGTTTTTATCAAACATCTAAATAAATTAATACTTAAGAGAACAGTGAAAGACAGGAGGTGGGATGTATAAGTACAGTGGTACATAGTTAATGAAAATCATTCTAAATAGTATTGGAGCATATCTTTGTATGTAAAAACTGCCCATCTGCTTTATTATTTAATTTATTGATTATTTATTTATTTATTTATTTATTCATTTATTTATTTATTTTTGTAGTGCATATGACTAAACTTAAGATCTTGTGCATGCTTTGCACATATTCTACCATTGAATTAAATCATCACTTCCTATTCCCAAGTTTCTTGACACTAGGATATAGGAAAAAGATATAAGCTGTTATGTTATTTTTTTTTTAGAAAATTCTATTTCTTAGGCGAACCATGGTGGTTCACACCTTCAATTCCCACACTCTGGAAGCAGAGGCAGAGGGAGGAAGATATCTGTGAGTTCTTGATCAGCTTTGTCTGCACAATGAGTTCTAAGCCAGCCAGGGCTGTATAGTGAGAACTTATCTCAAAGAAAAACAAAAAGGGCCAGGCTTGGTGGTGCATGCCTTTAATCCTAGCACTTAGGAGGCAGAGGCAGGTGTATCTCTGTGAGTTCAAGACCAGCCTGGTCCACAGAGTGAGTTTCAGGCCAGTTGGGGCTATAGGGAGACCCTGTCTCAAAAAAAAAATGTAAATTGTTGATAATAGACAAAATCAAGTGATGTGAAGAGGGGTGAGGAAATAGCCTTCAAAATAGTTGCCTGAACAAAAGTTTGGGCTAATTTCAGCTGTGCAAAACTTTTGTGAGAAAATATCCTCAATTTACTAAATATATTATTTTACTATAGCTGTTTAATTTATTAAATTAAGAATATAAATGTAAAATACGGAAAAGAAATACAGGGCTATTGTAGTTCTGAAGCTGGCGAAAGGCTCATATGGCTTTGTGAAAACACAAAACTTCAGCTTGCTATTGACATTAAATTCAGGATGTTCTAGAAGGAAGATCACAACCTCCAGGGAGAATTGATTGCAAAAGAGCACAATATTTTAAATGGTCATGTGAGAAAGACCTGACCTTCTTTAAGAAAGGGACTCCAGATAGCCTGACTAGAGCTCAGTGGATGAACTGGCACTGAGGACTTGGTGGGGAGTGTAGTTTGACTTAATGGACCTCAGCACAAATGACAGAATGTGTGAACCCTGAGTCAGGGCAGGGCAGGGGGACTGTAGGAGAGAACCCAGAGAGAAGCTGGTATAAAGGTGATTAAGACTAATTCAAAAATTATGTATGAAACATAAAAATTTTAAAGTTCTAATAAAAATAATTAAATGTTTTAACTGATGATCTTCTATACTTTTCCTCCTCAAAATAAAATTTAGGGCGCAGTGAGATAACTCAACATGGAAAAGGGCTTGCTGCCAAGCATATCAACTTGAGTTCAGCTTTCACAAGGGGAAAGCAAAGAACCAACTCCCACAGTGTCCTCTGCTCTTCATAAACATATATGCAACCCCACATCAGTAATATAAATAAAAAACCTTACACATTGCTCCCCCTTCTCCTTTTATACTAACAATATAGATCTCATGTGGAAGTCACATATGAAATAAATGACCCATTCCATCAAAAAGCTTTCTAATTTAAATTATGAAGTCCACCACCAAGCTTTGAAGTCTTACCATTGCAATAACTGCTGCTCCAGCTCCAGCAAGTGCCACAATAAACAAGTGGAAAGTCATATTCAGCTACAGAAAAACACAAAGAACCAAACTGAATCAGTTACACATAGAAGAAAGATTATGTCTGTCACTGATTTATGAAGAGGACTTTGCACATCTTTAAAAAAGTGGACTCAGCCAGGCATGGTGGTGCATGCCTTTAATCCCCACACTCAGGAGGCAGAGGCAGGTGGATCTCTGTGAGTTCAAGGCCATCCGGGTCTACACAGCGAGTTCCAGGCCAGCTGGGACTAAAGGGAGACCCTGTCTCAAAAATACAATAAAAAAGGTGGACTTTTGATAAATCACGTCATTCATCAATAATATTATTAAAGTATCTTTTCTCCTTCAAATCACTTAAATCATTACAAGTGAATTATTTTACTATAGCTTCATTATATACAGATGAAAATGTTATCAAAAAGGATAGATTTCAATAATATTATAATGATATAAGATTATGCTATAGCTGTACATGCTATAAACCTTCATTAATATCAGTTTCTGTGATATTTTAAATATTTTATTTAAATTTATGAGGTATTGTATTCATTCTTGTTTTCTACTACCCTGTATAACAACACTACCAACCAAATGACTTCATATAGGAACATTCAAAACACATTTACTTATATATAATTAATTATATATAAATGAAACAAAAGGAATGTTAAAAGTTTGAGAAACTTAGAGTGTAAAAGTAATCACCTCAGTAGATTCACACATCCTCAGGAAGTTCTCAGAAACAGTACAGATTTTCTTTTCCTCTCCAATTGTCACAATCCCTACAATATGTAGAAAATCACAGGTTAGCATTATATATGTTTTTGGCTACTCAGCATTTCATATTAAATTGTGTTTAATGATAATGGAATGATTATCCCTCAGCTTTCACTGTATGTGTATCTCTGTATAAAATTATGAATACATGATATAAAGTTATCTTACCCAGCAATTTAGAACATTTTTTGGCAAAACTGTATGTATGTATCCACCAGATTGTTCTGACATGATTGTGTTTAGCTTACTGGTTTGGCAAGTGGATCTCTGTGAGTTCAACAGCAGTCTGGTCTACATAGCAAGTTCCAGGCCAGCTGGACTAAAGGGAGAGCTGTCTCAAAAAGACCAAAAGAAAAGAGAAGAAAAGAAAAGAAAAGTTGCACTTTCACTTATATGGACACTTGCCTATTGACTTATTGACCAAGTAAATCAGAATCTCTTGGGGGAACTGTCAAATACATGTACTTCTGAATTGTAACATATATATATTAGAGAATCTATGACTATTAGGTCTGGGGTATTGCATTCTTATAACAAACACAAAGATCTGGGGCAATAGCTCAGTCATAAATGCTTGATTGTAAGCCTAAGAACTTGAATTTGATCTCTGGAACAAACATTAGTTAGTAGAAGCTAAGGTGTGGTGACACTCAGAAGGTGAGGAAAGACATCTAGCATGCAATGGCAAGCCAGCCTACCCTACTTGGCAGTTACAAGGGAGCAGAAGAATCTAGTTCAGAAAACATAAAAGGTAGACAATGTCTAAGGAATGACACCCAAGGTTGTCCCTGTCCTTCATATGTGCATGTGTGCACATGAACACACAAACACACAAACTCACTGTCAATGACATACATCTATACAGACAGACATAGACACAGACACAGACACACACACAGGTAGTTAATATATGACTTTATTTAATTTTTAAAATTTTATTATTGGGTGTGGGCATCATGTGAATGTCTGGGTACATATTACAAAATATGTAAGTATGTAGCCACATTATGCACATAGCACATAACCAGACACCCCCAAGAACCATTGCTTTAGATATTTTATAGGACCAATTGAGATCAGAAGCAATTTAGATCACACTGCACTGGCTGTTTCATTTTTCATTATCTGTTTTGGTTTTTATTACTACTGAAGTGTTAAACATGAAAGAAAACAATACCATAAGTATGTTAATATCTATTTTTGCATCTGATGTTCTTTGTTTAATTTTAATATGAATATATTCACACATTTTTATCTTTACAATATTTCATCAACATCTGCTCTTCTTACTGATCAGCTTCCAATAATCTTTGCTAATGGATGTATTTAAGTATAAATAATCTACCTGCTGCATTAGGAATACAGGGCTCTATTTACACACTCTTTCCTTTTAGCAAAGATGGGTCAAAAGGTAATAAGGATACACCTCCTTTATGAGACTTACTAACAAAACCACATAATTGAAAAAGCTTGAAGAAGCTATATTTTTCCATACAGATCCATCAAAGACTTTCTTCATGAGTGGTATATATGTAGTACATACATATCTGTTCCCATTTCTCCATTCATATTGCCGAAAAATCTCATAGGAAGTGTTGCCTAAACTTGCTCTCTACTTATGCTTTCCTTTCCATTTGAACTACACACTCCCATGTCAGATTTAGTTCAATTAATTTGTCCATTTGGCATAATAGCAGTAGGTTCTTCCCTAGGTCTCAGTCATGGGATCTTGTTCAAGTTAATAGCAACATTCCTGCCAATTTTTCACCAACAATCATGTTTTACCATATTGGTTGTTACACTCATAGATTACTACATCTCTCAGACTTTGACAGGTAATTTTTTCAGTAGATGGTAATTAATATAGACACTTACAACTGGCCAAATGATGAGAATAAGAGACTGTGGAATTCTAAGCTTAAAGAGGAAATCTTTATCTCCCCTTCTCCTCCCAAGGCTCAAAGAATATCACAGAAGAGGAGGTAGGAAGATTGTAAGAGCCATTTGGAAAAACTCATTTTGAGGAAAGTACTGATATATAAAGGAAAAGTAATCCAGGTGCATTTAAATTATTTTTCACTCTATTTATCTCACAAATAATTAATGAAATATACATTAATATTATAAAACATTAAAATGTAAATATTGACTTGAGTGCATAGAGCTTAGATCAGGGATTTCCCAGGACCACCTGAAGCACAGGTAGAAGCCAGGAACTTCAGCCAGGCTGATTGTAGGACAATTTTATCACTGGGTTGTTGGATAATCATTTCATTGGTCTGTTGGATAATTCAATCATTGTCTTGTGGGGGCAGAGTCTCCCTGCTAGCTGGTATAAGAGGTCGGCTTGTTCCCACTGTGAGACTTGAGTGCACAGAGCTTAGATCAGGGATTTCCCAGGACCACCTGGACCACCTGAAGCACAGAGTACTGGAGTGTTGGCTGAAAGAGGCGTATCCCTCCCACACCTTCCCACCCTCATGCCAACTGGAATTGCTGAGGGAGTGTCCATGTGGATTCTTTGGAGAACCTTCAGATGGAAACGAAAGAGTGAGTTAGACTTCCTATGGAAAGCCTAAAATGTAGACAAGTCAACACTCCATAAAAAAGAAGAAAAACAAATCAAACAAACAAACAAACAACAAAGACATCTGAAGGAGGCAAGAAAAGCAAGCCTTCAACATAGTGAAGAGGCATTTGGTATTCACATTGGAATATAGGCAAAGAGAAACCCACATGCCAGGGACACGATGAAGGGAAAACATGGGAAAGTTGCAGGATAATTCCACACCAACCTCTACCAAACCCTTGGAAGATTCCTACAGTGGGATCCTCCCTGGGGATGGCCCAGGACACAGATCTTAGAGGAACAATTGCAGACATATTCAAAAATATCAAAGAATACAAAAAACAAGTCAGCGAACTAAAGAGAGAGAATGAAAAACTCAAGAAGGACCTGGAGAGAGAGAATGACTAACTCCAGAAAGAACTGGAGGGAGAGAATGACAAACTCCATAAGGAAGTGGAAACACTGAAAAGATCCTATGTTGAAATAAAAAAAGGAAACCAACCTGTGAAGCAAAGAGCTACAGGAAGAGATTGAGAAGCTCCAAGAGGAAGTGGAAATACTAAAGAAATCATGGGATGAGATGAAAAAGGAAATCAAATAGAACACTCATCCAATCAAGAGGAAATGAATGGAAAAAGCCTCAGAAGTAGAAAGGAGGAAGCAGAACAAAGAATATCAGACCTGGAAGATAACACAGAACAACTAAAAACCTCAAGTAAAGATTATGAAAAATTTAAAAATACACAAAAGTGGAACAACCAGGAATGATGGAACACTAGGAAAAGATCAAACCTCCATATCATAGGGATAGAGGAAGGAGAAGAATCCCAAGAGAATGGTATTGATCAGATCTTCAACTGAATGATAGCTGAAAATCTCCCCAAACTAAAAAAAGACAAACTAATACAAATGCAAGAAGCAAATAGAACTCCAAACAGATAAGATCAGAAAAGAAACTCCCCATACCATATCATAGTTAAAATGATAGACACCCAAAACAAAGACAAAATTCTGAAAGCCACAAGAGAAAAACAACAAATGACCTACAAGGGTAAACTTATCAGAATTACAACTGACTTCTCAGTGCAAACTATGAAAGCAAGAAGAACGTGGAACAAAGCAAAGCATTCCCAGGGTTAAAGGATTATAGATGCCAACCCACTTTACTATACCCAGCAAAAATGTCGATTATAGTTGAAGGACAGAAAAAAATCTTCCAGGATATAAACAATATGATAGAATACATGTCCAGAAAACCAACCCTTCAGACAATACTTGAAGCAATTCAAAGGACAGAAGAAAGGAGCAACTATCCCCAGGCGCCTAGAAAGATAAATTAATAAAAGCATACCTGCTGAAGTAGAAACCTATACCAAAAATTCAAATGGATAATAAGGTGAAAGGAAGAAACACACATCTATCAGTTATAACCTTAAATATTAATGGACTAAACTCCTTAACCAAAAGATATATACAGGAAGATTGGATTAGGAAACAGAACCCATCTATATACTCTCTACAAGCAAGGCATCTTACCCTCAAGGATAGGCACCAGCTTAAAGTGAAAGGATGGAAAAAAATATTCCAAGCAAATGGTATTAAAAAGAAGGTGTTGCTATTTTAATATCAGACAAAATAGACTTTGAAGTAAAAGAAATCAGAAGAGACAAAGAAGCCCATTACATCTTTATGAAAGGAACAATTGACCATGAAGATTTCACAATCATGAATATATCTGCAACAAACTCTGGTGCACCAAACTTTATAAAGACAGTTCTCCAGGACCTCAAGGCACAGATTAACCCCAGCTCACTCATTGTAGGTGTATTAGTCACTTTTATGTTGCTGTGATAAAACACCATGACCAAAGGAACTTATAAAAGGAAGAGTTTATTTGAGCTTACAATTGATGATTCCAGGGAATCAGAGTCCACTGTAGTGGGAAGCATGGTGGCCAGGGCTAGAGCAGCAAGCCGAGGGTCACATCTCTCAAGGAAGACAGGAAGTAGAGAGAGCGACTGGAGACCACAAGTCTTGATAACTCACTAAACCTGCCCCCAGTGACATCCTCTAGCATGGCCACACCTTCCAAGACCTCCAAGAACAGTGCCACTAACTGGAGACAAAATGTCTGAATACTTAAAGACTATGGAGGACACTCATTCAAACCACCACATTCCACTCCCTGGCCCCCATAGGCTTCTGACCATATAAAATGCAAAATGCATTTAGTCCAGCCTTAAAAGTCCCCATAGTTTTTACCAGTTTCAATGCCATTCAAAAGTCTACAGTCCAAAGTCTCTTCTGAGACTCAGGCCAATCTCTTAACTGTAAGCTCCTGTAAAATCAAAAGGCAAATTACATACTCTCAACACACAGTGGAACTGAATACACATTCCCATTCCAAAAGCGAGGAATAGAGGCATAGTGAGGAAATACTGGACCAAAACAAGACCGAAAACCAGCAGGGCAAACACCAAGTCCAGTAGCTCCATGTGCGACCTCTGGGACTTGACTCCTAAAGGGCTTAGATGGCTCAGCTCTTCCAGCTTTGCTTGCAACATACATCTCTTTCTTAGGCTAGTACCACTCCCTGTATGCAGCTCTCCTTGGCAAAATTCTCACAGGTCTGGCATCTCGAAAGTCTTCTTGGGGTTTCCACTGCCAACCAGGCTTCACATTCACAGCTTTACACAATGGCCTATCAGGGCCTTTTTTATTCAGGGACGCCCCTGTTGCACTCTGCCTGGCCTCTGTGGCTCTCTGAAACTGTGGAGGAAGAACTGATGACCCCTTCACTCTTGCATCCTTCGTGCCTCTAAAGCCAGCACCATGTGAATGAAATGGACTCTCTCCTACTTTAACCACATTTGCAAATTTTCTCTGCCCTGGACTTGTTGGAGTAGAAAATGCTCTCAGTATTTTCCTTTCAAAAATTGGAGGCTTAGTTGGGTGTGGTCTTGCCCTGAAACTACTGTTAACACCAGGATAAGCCCTACTATCTACAAGAACAAATGGAGACTAAACAACACACTCCTGGGTCAAGGAAAAAATGGGTCAATGAAAAAATAAAGAAAGAAATAAAAGCATTCCTGAAACTGAATGACAATGATAATACAACACAACAAAACCTATGGGACACTTTAAAAGCAGTCCTAAGAGGGAAGTTTATAGCCCTGGGTGGCTACATTAGAAAAACCGAAACAGCACAGTGAATGATCTAACACTGCAGATAAAAACATTTGACAGACAACAACAAATGAACCCTAATGCAACAGACAGGAAGAAATAGCAAAAATCAGAGCAGAAATCAATGAAATAGAAACAAAGAAAACACATAAATCAATGAATCAAAAAGTTGGTTCTTTGAGAGAATAAACAAGATAGACAGACCTCTAACCCAGTTAACCAAAAGAAAGAAACTCCCTGATGAAAGGAGAAATATCACAACAATGAAAAGTTCCAGGCAATCATATGGGACTACTTCAAAAACCTATACTCTACTAAGTTTGAAAACCTAGGAGAAATGGATGAATATCTGAAATCCTGGGAATCACCAAAGCTCAACCAAGAAGAGATTGACAGCTTAAACAGACCCATAATATATGAAGAAATTGAAGATGTAATAAGAAACCTCCCAACTAAAAAAAAAGCCCAGGTCCAGATGGTTTCACAGCAGAATTCTGTAAAACATTTCAAAAAGACTTACAACCATTATTACTCAAATTGTTCAGAAGGATACAAACAGAGTGAATTCTTCCAAATTCCTTCTATGAAGCCAGTATCACTCTAAAACCAAAACCAGGAAAAGATACAACCAAAAAGTAGAACTATAGACTCATCTCATTAATGAACACAGATGCAAAAATTCTCAACAAAATACTTGCAAACTGCATACAGACCCACATCAAGAAGATCATCCATCATGACCAAGTTGGATCCATACCAGAGATACAGGGATGGTTCAACATATGAAAGTCAATTAATATCATAAAACATATAAATAGACTGAAAGATAAAAACCACAGTATCATCTCAATTGCCACAGAAAATACCTTTGATAAAATCCAGCATCCCTTACGCTTAAAAGTCCTAGGGGGAATTGGATTAGAGGGATCATTCCTCAATGTAATCAAAGCCATATACAGGAAACCCACAGCCAATATCATGCTAAATGGGTAAATGACAGAAGCATTCCCTTTAAAGGTAGGAACTCAGCAAGGCTGCCTCTGTCACCACTCCTCTTCAATATAGTGCTTGAGACTCTTGCTAGGGCAATAAGGCAAGAAATTAAAAAGTAGATGTACCACATTTTCTCTATCCACTCATCAGTTGAGGGGCACTTGGGTTAGTGCCAAGTGCTGGAGAGGTTGTGGAAAAAGGGAAACACTCATCCACTGCTGGTGGGAATGTAAACTTGTACAGCCACTATGGAAAGCAGTGTGGAGAACCCTTGGAAGACTCGGAATGAGCTTGCCACCTGACCCATTCATACCACTCCTGGGTATATACCCACAAGACTCATCTTACTGCAGAGATACATGCACAGCCATGTTTATTGGAGCTCTCTTCCTAATAGCAAAGAGCTGGAACCAACCCAAGTGCCCCTCAACTGACGAGTGGATAGAGAAAATGTGGTACATCTACACAATGAAGTTCTATGCAGAGGTAAAGAAAGATGACATCATGAACTTTGCAGGTAAATGGATGGAGCTAGAAGACATCATGCTAAGTGAAGTAACAGTCCCAGAAAAACAAAGGAGGAATGGTATCCCTCATCTGTGGATGCCAGCGCCAATTACCTAATTGTATGGCAAACTGAGCAACGTTAATGTGATCTGAAAACAACTCTGCTCTTATATTGTGAATCCCTTAAATTATTAATTAATTAATTAAAATAAAATGTAAATATTTAAATACACATCATTATAAAATTATATTATTAATTGTTATACTATGTACATACGAATAATGATCATTATTACATGAAGTTTTAATCTTTGATAAAATTAAACAAAATGCTCTGAATAAAGCACTTGCCCAACATGCAAAAGTCCACTGTTGAATCTTTCACACATCAAGGAAAACACACAAACCAAAACCAAAGCAAAACACAGATTATTCCTCTCCTCCTCTTTCTTCTCTAATATGTTTTGAGTTAATTATCTTATAATATTTTATTTATTATTTTTATTTTATATGTACTAATGTATTGGCAACATGTGTGTAAAAATGCATCGTATTCTGTAATAACCGTGGAGGGCTTAAAAAGGTGTGGGACCCCTTAGAATTGAGTTATGGGCAGTTGTGGATGCTGGGAACTGAACCTGGTCCTGTGCAAGAGCAGCCATTGCTTTTAACCACTCAGCCATCTCTCTAGCCCAAGTTCATTATTTTTAATAGCAAAGTTTCTTTCCAATTTTAGAAGAAAAAGACATCTGTCCTTCTGGATGCTCTTTATACAAGCCATTTCAAGTTGTGTAGTTAATCATGCAAAAATGAGTGTAGGGCACAGATATCAGATTGAGTTTGAAAAGAGCTTTGAAGTTAGGAAAAGGAAACTAATTTTAACCTGCTCATCCCAGGAAATGAAATTTACAGCATATTTAAATACACATATATGTATAAATAATGATAGCGTTTCCATTCATCCCTTAATTCCTGTTTATTTCAACCTAAAGAATGCCTTGATGTGGATACTCAGATATATTTATCTCTGGGACACTATACATGAGGGTTCCAAAGTGAGTTATAGTATTTTAGAGGCAGCTACTCGAATATTTCATATTTAAGAGATCTGGTATATACTTACCAAACTGACGCAGGTCCAAGCAGAGATTTGCTCCCTCCACCAGTGTCGTGTTTCGGCAGATGGTCCACAGATTGAAGTACATGTAAACTGGCAGTGAAGTGAAGGCTGTGACTCCCAGCCAGGCCAGCATGAAAAGGTATGTCAGCATGATAAACTGTAACACAGAAATAGGGAGAAGGAAAACATGTAAGCTACTGGATATCAACCATTCTGCCTACAATGTGCAAAGCTGAATACACAAGAGCTTCAGAATCATGGTGTATAATTTATTTTAAAAAACAGGAATTTTAATATGAGAACTATTTATAATGAGTCCTAATGAAACTTATACCTTCTAGGTGCAACAAAGGTTTTGATATGACTTTCTTGCCTCCCCCCCCCCATAGAACAAGGAGAAATATGACGATGATGATGTCATTCTCCAACTGTAAATTGGAGACAACTATTATAGAGGTAATCTCTTATAAAACCGGTAAAAATGCCTTCTTTAATTGACTAATAGACATAAGAACTGTGAAAAGGATTATACTCTGTTCAGAACCAAATATAATACTAAAGTCCTTGGGCTATGCACTTAGGCAAAGTATATTAATGCAGGAGCTCTGACATCAGCAATGGATTGTTCTACCAGGGGGATGTTGGCCAGGGGATCCAAGGCCCCACAAAAGGTAAGGGCTCCTTGCCCCTAAGTTGGGATACCTGCAGGAGGAGAGGCGATAAGACCCTGCTGCCGAAGACCTGACGTTAACATGGGAGGGATGTATTGAGACCGCACATGCAAGGGTACAGATGGCCTCTGGAATGCCAGAGAGTGTTCCCAAAGGCCACTAAACCAATAAAGCAAATACGGGTCTCCCTGAGTCAAGCAAGACTCCACCATCAGCACCAGCTACACTTCACCTGCCTGGAAATACTGTGCAGCAGAGGCAGCCATGTGCCTGTATATCCCAAATCTAATTGGCTGTTGGCTCTCTCCTTGGAGGAATAACCCATGGCTGATGCCACAAGCCTACATCCTCTACAGGTTAGGAGATGTCATAAGCCACAGTAAGACCCTGTTATATTTATCAGGGGGTAAAAATATAATTCATGAATTAACATATCATCCAAACATATGTGTCTATGCCAAAGTAACCTACCATAACTATTAGTGCTGCTTAAATACCTATATATCTAATTGCTTGTGCTTCATTAGTAGGATCGAAAGGTTACTCCTGAACAAACTGTCAGCCCATGAAAGGAAACAGCCAGAATTGACCAGAATCCAAGTCAACAGCTCCAGAGAGAGAGGACAGTTTTACTTCTCATCCACCTGTGCCCCTTTTCTAAGCCTAGGGAACAATCTGCGGAAGAGGGGGCGTGGTAGAATGTAAAGGCTGCGATTGGGGTGAACGGTGAAACTACAGCGATGTAGTCTGGACACTCATTTGATCAACTTGATTGAACAAACAACCTGTCAACCTCCACTGAATGGTGGGACTGTGGGGGTTTGGGCACAACAGTCTATAGATTGGTTTTGCACGAAGGATGCTTATACTCATGGATTATCACTTATAGCTAAAAAATGAAAAAAAATAAACCTGAAAGATGCAGGACAGTTATGGCAGAATACATGATCTGGGATGGGGTGGGGGTGGGGGGGAAGGGAAAGGGAAATATGCCTGATCTGAATTGGAAAATGATGTATAAAATGCACAAACCATCAATAAAAATTAAAAAATGAAAAAAAAAAAACCTGAAAGATGCAGGACAGTTATGGCAGAATACATGATCTGGGATGGGGTGGGGGTGGGGGGGAAGGGAAAGGGAAATATGCCTGATGTGAATTGGAAAATGATGTATAAAATGCACAAACCATCAATAAAAATTAAATAAAAAAAAAAACAGGAATTTTAATATGAGAATTTGAGAACTAGTGAACAAAATGGATTATATGAATAAAACCACTCAAAAATTTCATGTCAGCAGGGATTCCAGTGTGCAAAGAAAAAAATGTTCATTTTAATGGATATTTCATTTATGGAATTTATAAATTTCTCCCTATTTTTAAAATAAATTAAAGTATTAGATCAGAAGTTTTAAAAATTAGAAGATATTAGCTTTAGAGACACTTTTGCAAAATGGAAATTTTAATGTAGAAAATACCCAAAGATTCAAAATGTTAACAAATTTGTTTTACCACCTAACTGCAACAATTCATATTTTATATATTTAAGCTAGTTGTTCCTTTCACAATTCATAATATAAATATGGATGTGTTACATCATATATGTTTTAATAAATATTCCAATGTACTATATATACTCCTTTTGGATAATATTTTAGACTTAAAATCTGTCTTTTTTCCTAATATTCCTTTAGTGTAGAATGTGAAAAGTTTGTGAATCATTTCATAAATATATTTAATATTTAAAAGAAAATTAACATTCACATTCAAGCAATACACATACTCACTCATGGACATTTATTAAAAATATGTTGCTAAAAAACAAAAAAAAATAATAAAATATGATGCTATATCCTCAATAGAACTGAACTCAAGAGATTTGTGTTCAGTTTAGATTTGGACGAAGGTTTAGTTCAAGTACAGTACTGAGGCTAGATAAAAAGATAGTTATATACATTTAATAGCATATGGACATTAGATGATAGAAAAATCTCTAAGTTGTAGCCCTTGGACATACAAAGATAATTTTGTTATCGGCAATTGGCTCTTCTGATTTTTCAGAAACACAGTTTTAGAAAGTAGTGTACATTCTGAGTCAACTTTATCCCTCAAGTCATCACACACTTTTAAATGTCAATATAACAAAATAAATACAGGAAGTGAAATTAGTATGTTTTAGTTATATTGATGCCTTTGGTGATCAACTGAATTTATACAACATCTCATGACTTAGGTAAACTTCTGAGTCAAATTTAATAACTATAATAATATAACAAAATATGGCATTTGTGAACAATAGTAGGTTTAGTGCCAACTGGTGACTGAGGTTGTGTATACATTTGTATTAGAGTCACACGGTTATTAACATAGGCAGATATTACTACGTTTAATGACAGCAGAGAATGTACATAGCATCAAAGTAGGCGCAATATATAATGCTAGTTACCCTTGAAATCATTATCCAAAAACAGAATATAATTTAACAATTATAAGTTGAGCTCATATTTTCCAGTTAGGCTTAAATAAGATAAATAAAACATGAAGCATTTAACACATAATCTGACAAAGAAGAAGCATGACAAAATTTCTGCTGTTTTATTATTGATATTATTGTGACTTTTACTACTAACAGGATACATGTTTTGTCACAGTAGGTCTCCTTAACACACACACAAAAAAACTATATTTGATTCATGTTAGGAAGAATTAAAATAATGAGAGCCTCTTGGGCCTAAAAAAGTTATCCAAAATTAATTTTTTTTTTCAATAGAAAAGGGTCTTGAAATTCTTGTATACCATCCTAAGTATAAAGAAACCCTAAAAAGAAAATTCCTTTGAGGAAGAAGATGACTGCTGTTTGATACTGCATTTGGGGGGCTTATGCTGTCCTGGGCAATGGCTAGCTTAAAATGTAGTTAATGTAGAAACTCACACTGGTCAGTGTGCAGAGTGTGATGGTCAGAAGCCATTACAAAAGAGAAAACAGAAAAAAATTAAGAGTTACAGCGATTGAGGAGGACCAAATCAAAAGAGTGTCATTTGGACATGACAAGGTTGCTATACTCATAAATTCACAGCAGCTATGGTTGCCTGAGGAAGGCCTTCACAACAAGTCAATCAACATTCTAGCATGGAGTGGGAAGCACTTTATGAGCCCTGACTCCTTACTGAGGAGCAATGAATATTTAATGGCTTGAGGGGAAGGAGGGAGTCAGTTTTCTTTGAAGGTAGGGTTCCAGGTCTGGTGACCATGATCTAGTGGATGAAACCACACCCAAAAGTATATAGACAGCAGAAATTGTAGATAATGGGTTATTATACATAAAAATGTATGTATATAAATGGATATGAGTGTATATATGGATATGGCAACATGAAATGTGGGTAGAAAGGAGGGGGTTGATCTGGTGGTGGATATATTTTGTCATCTGAATAGTAATAAATTTGCAAGCCACTTTATTTTTGTTAAGCTAATATTTGAGAATGTAAAGCATTCTGCTGATTTTGAAAACCAAGTTGTGTATGTCTTTCTTAATATCAGTTAAAATGACTCTTCACCATCCATGTTTGGAGTACATTGTGAAATAATAAGAAACTGTAAAAGCATTACTAGACCAGAAATCAAAGTACCTGAATACTATTTTTTTAATTCAACATATCACTTGACTTCTTATAGTCATTTTCCTTACCAGTGAACTGGAGATTAAATTAAGGGGAAGAGTCAGGATTTAATGTGATAAAAATATATCCTATGGAATCTTGAAGAATTAATAAAAGACTTTTTAGTAAAGCAAGACAGTATACAGGAAGCCACTGAAAAGTAATGAATGAGGAAATAAATAAATAAATAAATAAATAAATAAATAAATAAATAAATAAAATAGAGCCTCTGAATTTCTCAGGTTATTGCTTTTAGATCATACATTTGTAAGAATATCACAAGAATTAACATTATGGATTTATCAAAAGGTGAAAGAACATCCTGAAACAGTGCTTTGCAAGAGTAAAGACAGCTCTACAGTCCGTCAGTCATCTGTATGCTTTCAGAAATAGCTTCTTTATTTTATTTTTCTTTCTGGCTATGGAAGTTTTGAATATCTTTTCCTAAATGTGTTGTTATTCACTGTCTAATGGGACCTATGATAAAAAGCAAAAACTGAAAGTGGAATGAGCATTGAACTATGTTTTTGATAACGTTTTAAAGACAATATAACTTCTGAAATCATAGCATTGGTTCATATTGTCTCTCTTGTAGATGCTTCAGTGTTTAAGCCAATTAATAATACTGGACATTACAGAAAAAAGTATTGAAATGAGAAAATAATTTCAATACTACTAATGCTTAAGTTTTGTTCTAAAAAAAAAAATTTAGCTTTGACTTTTAATGTTAACTGTTCTAGTTTGCCTTCAATTTCGGAGACAAAGCACTCTGACCCATACTGACTTGGGAAGGAAAGGGTTTATTTGGCTCACATTTCCCAGGTCACAGTTCATCACTTAGGGAGCCCAAGGTAGGAATTCCAGGCAGGAACTGGGAGGCAGGAGCTGAATGAAGCACAGGCCATGGAGGAATGCTACTTAATAGCTTGCTCTCTTGGCCCATGCTCAGCCTACTTTCTTATACATTATAGAACAACCTGCTTAGTTGTGGTATTGCCCACAGTGGGCTGGGCCCTACCATATCACTCAACAATCAAGAAAATCCTACACAGACACAG
Organism: Rhizomys pruinosus; assembly: GCA_009823505.1. Taxonomy (NCBI): domain Eukaryota; kingdom Metazoa; phylum Chordata; class Mammalia; order Rodentia; family Spalacidae; genus Rhizomys; species Rhizomys pruinosus. The sequence goes on along the minus strand of VZQC01003705.1, from coordinate 1,616,523 downwards.
TCACAGGCCAATCCAATGGAGGAAATTCCACAAATGAGGCTCCCTCAACCCAGGTGTGTTAAGTTGGCACTTAAGTTGGCACTTAAGCTCTCCAGCACACTAACCAACCAGTTATATTTCCAAGAGAAATGGTTTATATTCTTTAAACTATGTAAATTAAATCAGGTCCATTTTATCTTTTATTTAAGAACATGAAGTTTACTAAAATTGGAGAACTATTTAAATTTTTCATGTGTCATCCTAATGAGAAAAAATTTACATGTTGTAAAATGCTTTATAATTAGACATTATTCTAGCTTTGTATTACTAGTTGTGTGATATATTTTACCATGCAAATATTAATACATTTATAAGTTACTTTTATTTTAATTAAAATTTGAGAATGTAAACTTCTGCTGATTTTAAAAACTATATTATCTGTATATATTTATTAATCTTATAATTTTATAAATTAGATAATTTATAAAATTAAACTTCACCATGCATGAGTGAGACATACATAGGAAGAACAATTTTAAGAATTTGCTATCTCGGGCTGACTGAGTTGCAGCTGTCTTCACAATAAGGAAGAGCTGGAACCAACCCAAGTGTCCGTCAACCAATGAGTGGATAAAGAAAATATGGTACATCTACACAATGGAATTCTATGAAGTGGTAAAGAAATATGACATTATGAACTTTGCAGGTAAATGGATGGAACCAGAAGCAATTATGCTAATCGAAGCAACACAAACCCAGAAAAACAAACGGTATATGGTGTCCATCATTTGTGGATCCAAGCACCAACTCCCTTTTTGTAAGGCAAACTGACTCCATTTTTTTGTAAATATAATAACTGATGTTACCCAACAACATACTGTGTAATGTAGGAATGTAAAGCAGTATTTTTTTCTTTACCTGCATACAGCTCTACTGTCAAAATCTGAAACCCTAAACATGTTCTGGAATTAACCTATCGTTTAATTTCACATACGATAATTTTGCTATGTGTTTGGCATGTATATATGCATATTTTTAACCAATACAAATTAGAAGGAGCAACAACAACAAAAAAGGCTGGGTCAAAGAACTGACTGAAACAGTAAACTTCTGCCCAAAACAGTAAACTACATTAAAAAAAAAAAAAAAAAAAGACTGAGGAAAAGATGTAAAACATATATGGCAGAATGCATGAACCCCGATGGGGCCAAGGACTGGGAAGGGGTATAAATTTGATTAAGAATGTCTGAAAGGCACAAAACTTCAATAAAAAAAAAGAAATTGTAAAAGCATTATTGGACCAGAAGTCAGAGTACCTGGGCACTATTTTATTAATTTGACATATTACCTGATTTCTCATAGTCACTTTCCTTATTTGAGAACTGGAGATTAGGAAATTCTCCCGTACTGCGATTTTTTTTTTTTTTTTGTCTTTTCGAGACAGGGTCTCTCTTTTTTAATTTTTTAATTTATTTTTGTATGTGTATGAATGTACTGTCTTCATGTAAGTTTGTGCAGCCGTGTCGTGCAATGCTGCGGAAGTCAGAAGAGGGTGTCGGATTCCCCTGGAACTGGAGTTACAGACGGTTCTCAGCCGCCATGTGGATGCTGGGAATTGAACTCAGGGTCCTCCGCAAGAGCGGTTAGCGCTCTTAACCGCTAGGCCATCTCTGCAGCCCCCGCATTGTGATTTAAGTAAGTCAAAGGAAAGATCTTTCTGAGGTCACTTGGCACTAAACACGGTCCACAGTGAAGTCCAATAGAATGAAATCACGTGACCAAAGATGAATTCTTTGGTATTTTTGAAGGGTAGAAAGGAAATGCTTTCATTCCTGTGGTTGTTTATTAATTTGAAAAGATAATAGATTTTAATATTTAGTATTCCCAGGAAGGAAAATTGTTTTATGAAAGTTATGTATATAAGTATATAAAGAAGTTACAATTGCAGTTCTCATTTTAGTCATTTTTGGGGTCCCATATATATGGTAAAATGATGACTCCTTCTCTCCAGCACATAAAAATTTCCCTAAAATTCTTTATTTTCAGTTGTGTGAAGTCATTGATGGTGGGAAAAAGTGCCAGTGATGTAGTTAATACCTAGCATATTCCATAATAATATCACTGGGTACCAGCTCACCTGACTATGCAGGAACTGTCAAGCTCTCGGTTTCCTTTTACTGATATATGTTTAATGTGAGCCTACCATGAGTTAACATGAAATTTAACGAAGTATTATGGACTGTTTCTTGAGAAAAGATCAGTAAAACAACTATTTTTTCATGTTAACACTTTGAAATTTAGTGGAGATATTGAATTATAAAACCGCAATAGACAATTTCTAAATCCTTTGGAAGAAAGTAACATGTAATACCACCTTGATCACGCAGCTATTAATTTTTACTCATTTCGAAATGACTCACATAAAAATTGTTATTTCACCTGAATTTATCTTAAATTTCTAAGAAAATAAAACTTTTTTGACCCATATGTATATTTTTAGGTGTTGACATTAGTAGATATACATCATTAGAAATAAAATAATATATTATCATCTCTGAGAGAAGAATCCAGCCAAAGCTCACCCCCAACATCTCAAGAATATAGGAATTATTTATCAAATCACTAAGAAGAGGTCACTTATGAATTGGGATATTATAATTAAATTAAAACATAAAGGTGTAAGAAAGATTTTAAATGGAGTGAAGTGGACTGTATTTATCTATTGGGACACCTAATATCCTTCTTAGAGCCAAAGAGAAACTGTTGATTTGTCTCAGATTAATGCTCTCTTCTCATCCTCTGTTTTAAGGAATAAGCTTTAAAAATATTTTCACAAACCTTAATTTATACCGATGTTTCATAATGATATATTATAATGACAATTTCTTATCATGGAATAGAGTTAAATAATATCAATCTAAAAATGTTTCCACTTTGATATCCAGAGGAAACATCTTTAGTTTTTAGAAAGGCAAAAACAGCTTAAGAATGTAGAGACCCTGTGGTCAAGCAGCTTCTCTAAATAGACACTGTGAGGGAGTGCAGCTTCTTATAGTTGTTTTCAGCCATGGCCACATGTGAGGATAACCTGAGGTAGTGTTAGAGCAAGAGATGCTTTCTATGCCAACTAATCTATGTTTAAAACATCTCTGTAGATGATCTAAGGCATAGAAATACTGACTATTGCTGTTCTATATTAAGGAAAGATCTCTTGTGTATACTTGATGTGAAAGCCTCTTTATTATTCATCATTGGATTCTTCAATGTAAAACTACTAAAATAAAAGAAAGGAATGATATGCAAAAGATGCATGCTAATGTCACAGAAGTGGTAACATGAGGGGTGGCTGGAATACCTGATTAACTGGGTTTCTCAGATCCGACACTATTTGAAATTTTTGGCCAGATAAATCTTTATTGTGGGGGCTATCCTATAAACAAGATATCTACTAGCAATCTTTACTTTATATACTAGATGTCAATTGTCAAAGAAAAAGTTTTCAATATACCCTGAGCAGAAAATGCCCTCCAGTGGACAGCCATAATACAAAGGCATGAAAATATATGGCCAAAGTGAAGCAGTTGAATAGGAGCACATACTTTATTCCAAATGGAGAGTGAACATCTTTAAGATATTAAACATAGTATGCTTTAAAGTTATATTGCATAAAATTTAATACATAAAAACAGTTATGTTTATTATTTGAACATACACTGTCAGCATTATCATCATCATCATCATCATCATCATCATGACAGCAGGGATTATCTTTATGCATAAGTTATGATTAGAAAAATCAAAATCATCACTATGTTCACAGTATCTTTATTTATAGTTATCATATTTGGAAATTTTAAAATTATCCTTCAGTGTGTAAATGATGAATAAACTCTAGTACATCTGAGTAGGTGTTACATTAATTGGTACTAAAAGAAATAAGCTACAAAGGAATAAAAATACATGTAAGAACATTAGTGAAGGTTTTGCATAAAAAAAAAATCAAACCTTGAGAAACTAGATGCTAAAGAATTTCAGTTGTAGTATAAATTGTAAAAGGAAAAAAAAATTCATCATGAACAATATAAAGGTGACTAGATGGAACACAAAGGATTTTTTAAAACTTTTTAAATTGAATTCTTGTGTGTTTCATACAGAACATCTCAATCAATCCTAATTATCTTTATAGCCCCTTCGCCACTGGCACCCTCCCACACCATTCCCACTGGTGTTTATAAACTGTGTCATTTGTGTTAAGGCCTACTGTGTCATGTTAGTGTCCCTTGACGTTCCTCAGTGTAAGTTCATCCAGTGAGGTCTAGTCAGCCATCTAGAATTCCTTGTTTTAAGAATATCAGCTCTTTCTTACCCAGCAATAATCAGCTGCTATTTCTTCAACTTAGATTAGGGTCTGCTGCCTGTGTCTCCAGTTTTTTGTCTGCATTGAGTTTGCGTGGGTCTTATGCATGCTGTGTCCATTGTTGTAGGTTAATATGAGCAGTGTCCCAGGCACTTGTAGGAGTCTATTTCCACAGGGTCATGCACCTTATCCTTGGCATTTACAATCTTTCTGCTCCCTGTTCTGCAATGGTCCCTGAGCCCTGGGTTGGTGAAGTTTATTATAGGAGTATTGTTGAAGGAGGATTTTAAGGCAGTAAAAATAATGCCTGGAGAAGTTTGTGATTATTTAAAAGCCATGGTACAATGACTACTCTGATGAAATTAAATATTTAAAGAAAAACTAATATTAATTCTCAAAATTTCTCAGTAATATTTTGAAGTAGCAAGTGTTCCTTTTTTCTCCATATTCTTGCCAAACACTTTTCTTTACTCTTTTTTTTAATAGTAGTCATGCTTATTAGAGCGAAAAGACATTTCACTGTGATTTTCACTTGAATTTTCTGTGTCTTTAGTGAGACATAACATGCCTTCTTTTAGTAGTGCCCATTGGGGTATCTTAAGAAGATAAAGGTCTTACTCTTATGAATTTGTAATGCCAATCTCATCTCAAAAAGTGTTTTACATTGTCCCTGTGCATGTGTGTTTTCATTTTAAAATATGCTAAATTTTATGGGCAGATTATAATGCAGTGTTTCTAAGTGATAATTACAAGATTCATTCAGCTAGTCATCATAAGAATCTTAGTCATAAAAAAGCATTTAGGCTACTAAGATTATTCACGTTCTACAGCTCTTCTTTGTGTTAAAGAGAATTTTTTATTGGTTGATAAATGAAAAGGTTAAAATGCAGTCTTCTCTGCAACAAAAACACCTTCTATTTACCAAATAAAGAGTCTCATGAAGGTCCAAACATAAAGTGGCTGGTGAGTTACAAATTCTGTCATAAACACACTTGTTTTAAACTATATCAAGTAAACTGTAAAATGGCTAAGAAAATGTTGATTATGATGGTAGTTGTGTGAGTTTTAAATGTCTGATTTCAGACATCATTCAGTGGCTCTCTATTGGTGGAAGTTCTGCCATCTTAAAGATGAAGTTAATGTTAAAATCATCTTCACATAAGTGTTCAGATGACTAAGTGACTTAATATTTTGTACAGAGCAGAATATAGCAAGTGGCACATGAAAACACTGAAATATCTTTCCTAGTATTTATACTGATACTATTAGTACTAAAACTTCACTTCAAGCTGTAGCATTGAAATATAAACTATGACATATGGAATAGAGTTAAAGACAATCATATAGGATATACCTTACACATACTAGCTTAATAGTCTATTCATAAAGTATATAAACATCTTACAACTAGTCAGACACAGAACATACAAATCTAAAAAAAATCTCCTTTCCTAGGAGACACATCTACAATTGATCTATGATCTCTACACGCAGAACGAGAGGCAGAGAGAAAATGAGCGCACCCCTCAATTCTCACCAGTAATGCTTTCATACACAATATACTGTGATGCAAACAGAAGACCACAACTAGTCAAGCTCCACAGAATGGGAGCCTCCCTGCATGGTGTGCCTATATTAAACCTCATCTACCCACTAATCAGGGATCATTGTGGAAGAGGGGGCAGAACGATCGTAAGATTCAGGGCTGGTGCATGAACGTACAGAAGCAGTGGCTTGCAATGGGCTGTAAGCTTTCACAGGTGAAGTTGAGGCATTGTTGACATCAGGCATGGGACCTATCCCAACTGGGACAAGGTCTCAAAGCCGAACAAGAGAAATGGGTGAGCGCCTAGCATTGGACTGAGAAATACAAAGGACTGAGTACTGTTGGGTGAGGAAGAATATGCCTTACCTAAGATTCCTAGATATGCTGGCTAGACTCCAGCAGATGCATTTGCACAGAAGTACGACTGGGTTTGGGAGTTTGACTGGATAGGGCTTAGCTTGGATGTGTAATGAATTAGTTCTAATGGGGAGTTTTACCTTGAGGGGGGAACTGGGTTTGATTGAGAACCGTTATGTTTTGTATAAACGCTCAATAAAAATTTTAAAAAAATAAGAGAAAGAGAATATGTAAACTAAGGAATAGAAAGTGGATGGCATTCTTGCAGCTGATATTTGTTGCTTGGAAATAAATTGTTTGGAATGTGTTGACTAGAGTTCTGATGGGGGTTGGGCATAGGGAGGATTGGGTTTGATTGGGAAACATTGAATGAGTTGTATAAACTATCTCTTTATCTCTCTCTCTCTCTCTATCTCTCTCTCTCTCTCTCTCCACACACAGAAAGATAGAGACATAAAGTATGCAAACATCTGAATTTGAAAAGTATTCATGGATAATCATGCACCATATGACCGTTCACATGTAAATATGAACTAAAAATAGTAGCTGTTGTTTTTCTTTTTGCTTTAAAAACATTTAAAATGTTGTTTTGATAAGACATTGTTTATGGGTTGAAGTGCACCTTTGCAAAATAATATAATGAAATTCTACTTATAGTCTCACAATGTAACCTTATTTGAAGATGTGCTTTTTATAAAAGTAAGTGAATAAAAATGAGTTCAGTTGGGTGGGGAGGGTTTATTGCAAACTGTGCTTGGTGTCTTTATAAAAGGAGGAAGTTTGAGGATAGATACAACACACAGCAAGAACATGGCATAAGCATAATGACCATGACTAGAGTTGTGGTTCTACATGCCAGATTTTGCCAAAGATTACCAGAAGCCCAATGGCAACATTAATTAAGGAGAACAAAACAAATTCCTCTTCATTGCTTTTCGTGGTGGTACACGTGGGGATCACCGCAATCAATCCTGTGATACCTCAGTCTTTGTCAGACTTCAGTCTTTGTCATCTAGCTTCCAGAAATGGGAGACAATAAACTTTAACTGTTTAAGTCAATAAATTTTCAGGACTTCATTGTGGTAGTTTTAGCAATATAACATAGCACTTTTAAGAACTAGAATGCTTTATTTTACTTCTGGAGAAAGTATACTTTTGGAAAATAAATTAAATTTCACAGAAGTATAACAAATTTTAAAGTCAATTACTTTATGAAGCTTAAGAAGAACAATCTAAGTATTATAATATATATAAATTCTGCTCTTTATAATGGTATTATAGTATAAATATAAGTCTTTAACAAATATCTCAATATTTTAATGGCACATTACATGCTTTCTAGGTTGCAATAAAGGAAATATTTTCTTTGGATTAAAATGTAATAAGGGGCCAGGCATGGTGGCGCACACCTTGATCCTAGCACTTGGGAGGCAGAGGCAGTTGGATCTTTTTGAGTTCAAGGCCAGCCTGGTCTACAGAGTGAGTTCCAGGACAGCTGGAACTGTCCTGGGGCTACAGGGAGACCCTGTCTCAAAAAGACAAAAAAAAAAAATGTAATAAGGGAAAAAAGGAAACAAATAGTTCTATATTTATTAAATTTTATATGTGCATTTTAAAATATATCCAATAATATATTTGCTTTATTAAAATTTATATTATTCAGGGGCTGGAGAGATAGCCTAGCGGTTAAGAGCACCGACGCTCTTGCAGAGGACCCGGGTTCGATCCCCAGCACCCACATGGCGGCTAAGAACCGTCTGTAACTCCAATTCCAGGAGAACTCCAGTTCCAGGGGAATCCGAGACCCTCTTCTGACCTCCGCGGCATTGCACGACACGGGTGCACAGACCTGCATGCAGACAGTACATTCATACACATACAAAAATAAATAAATAATAAAAAAATTTTTTTTAAATTTATATTATTCAATAGATAATAGAAATACATTTAATTACTGAAATATGGTAGTAACTTTACATATGATGATTTTTTATTTTTATTTTTTTTGTTTTTGTCTTTTTGAGACAGTGTCTTCCTTTACTCCCAGCTGGCCTGGAGCTCACTATGTAGACCAGGCTGGCCTTGAACTCTCAGAGATCCACCTACCTCTGCCTCCTGAATGCTAGGATTAAAGGCATGTGCCACTACGCCTAGCTCTCATATGATGATTTTATAAAGTGGATAGTGATTTCAATTCCAAAGATTAATACTGTGGTTTTATATTTTATGTGCCTAACATACTAAGTTTTAAATGATGGTATGAAAAGTTGGAAATTAGCCTTGAATTTTCATGAGAAGAGAGAAAAGCAGACCAAATAACTCTTTGAAGAGCTTTCAGTAAATGAAGAGAACATTAAATACTGCCCTCTATTCCATGATAAAATGCTCCTTTAACATCAATTGCATTTGTGCTGATGAACATTTGCTTTTTATGCAGCATAGAGAAATAATAGCACAGCAAACTTCTATTAAGGTTAACCACAGATAGACATTGCTATAACTGCAAAAGCACAGGAGCCTTTAAAGCTAAAGAAAAGTAAAACCAGCTACCCTATTGAATATAAGGCAGACTGTAAGACACAGTCTACATGAAAATCAGCACAAAAAGCAGCAATAGAATAGAAATAACAAAGCAAAACAATACAAGAGGGTAGAAAGTGATTTTTTCCTCTTTGACTCAACAAAGACTAGTGATGAGCAAGCTTAAGTGTGTATGGAGCATCCCCACAGCATCTATCTACAGTCATCACTATTTACTTCCTGGGCTTTCAAGCTGTTCCCCTTTATGAAAGCAGTGCAATGCTAGTCAGAGACCTTACTCCTTAGGCTGTTGCCAGTGCAATGGACTCAAGGTCTCTGCTTCTGCTTTTCTGCTTCTCTGCTTTTCCACTCTTCTGCTTCTGCTCCTGCTCCTCTCAGGCTCGGTGGCAGAGCAGGACTTATAGGAATGGACAAGCACATCTTCCTGGGCTGACTACCTGCTGCAGAGCCACTGGAGGAGCCCACATGGCTGCCTCCAAACTTCTGGTGTATTAGATGGGCCTGATAATTGCTAATATTATAGAAAAGCAGTGTGATTCTTGATTTGCTTTAAAAATAGGTGTTCAAGATTCCTTTGACAGTGACTTGAATGACAGACAGATAATTGTCTTTATATAGATGAGCATTTTCCTCCGTGATTATTTTTACTATGAAGTAATTTGACAGTTCTGAATAAAACATAATAGTTAATTGCCATTGTCCTGACAGGGAACATTTCTTACTACTGAGGTGTGCTCTCAGACCTGTTTCTCTGTCTTTTCAGTTTGGTAGCATCATTGATTCAGAACTGAAATGAGCTTTAGAGATTATCTTGATTTTTTTCAAATAGGGTAACTGATCCAGAGAAATGAAGTGACTTTATAAAACTCACTGAGGCACTATAGTGTACTATCTGAATAATAATAATAATAATAATAATAATAATAATAATATACACTACTGGAAAAATCAAAATAAAAGTTAAGGATGGCTGCTTCAATGTTTCAATGTGTGAAAACTGTTCTGCATAAAACAATATTTTAACTATATCACCTTTGATTCTTATTAGTCCTGTACATTAGTAGATATGTATGATTGTATTATGTTAGTTGTATGGTGTAGCTATAAATCTGATATACCACTACATATCTTATCAATAAAGATTCAGGACCAACAGTAATAAGACAATAGAACCTATAATTTACATGATGTAATTGCCCCCTGAATTTATAGTTTGTCATAGAGTCATGTAATGTTATGTTAGGGAAAGTCAGATATTTATAGGCATGTGTCTTACCTTTAAATTAGGTTGGGTTTTCTACTATTTTATATGGAAACCCCAAACTTATAGAATGAAACGACCATAAATCCATAAATATTGCCTCCTACAGAAACAAAACTAGTTGTGCTGCATATGACTTAAAAATTTAAAACTGGGGCTGGAGAGATGGCTCAGCGGTTAAGAGCACCGAGGGCTCTTGCAGAGGACCCAGGTTTGATTCCCAGCACCCACGTGGCAGCTAAGAACAGTCTTTAACTCCAGTTCCAGGGTAATCTGACACCCTCTTCTGACCTCCGCAGCATTGCAGGACACGGGTGCACCAACCTACATGCAGTCAGTACACTCATACACATAAAAAATATTAAATAAATAAATTTTAAAAAAATTTTAAAAAATTAAAACTGTTGTTTCATAAGAAATAATTTTCAACTAGAAATAGTAATATCAAGTTTTTAAATTGTCATCATAGAAGTAATACTACTGTATCATAGAATGGTTTATCTCTAGGCATGTAAGTGCAAACACCTATCTTCTACTGAAATGGTGAATGTAGAGAAATGACATACCCAGGCGCTCACACATCTGCCACAAGTGGTGATTTTGAAGTCCCCATAGAGATCTTTGATGGCCCCAGTTGTGAAGAAACCTTCCACCATCAGTAAAATGCCATACACAAAGAAAGCAGCAGCAATGCCGTAGATCACATACTTAAAGATGTCAATCCTGGTGACAAAAAGCAAAATCATTTACGTCAATGCTGTACAGAAAATGACCCTCATGTTTACGGACCATTTGAACCAAAAATAACAGAACATGGCAGCAAATTACAAAACAGCTGTGTCACATTTTTATGTTTACATATAACTTTTGTTCTGCCACTTTTAATGTTTGAGGTTTTATGCATATAAATTTCTTCCTCTTTCTTTTCAGCTTCCCCCATTTCCTATCCACAGTGATGAAGTCTTAATCAAGACTGCTTAAATTCACTTGGTAAGTAGAATAATCATCATTCTCTCTAGCTTATTAGCACAAAATACAAATGGAAAGATATATAGGTTTATAAACAAATGATCTATGATTGTGTATATTTTGTTTTTAAAACATGAAGAAATTTTTGATTATTTGTTTTTAATATTCCATGAACCCAATACTGTGTGATTATACTGATTTGAATTCTTCTTTACCATACAATGTCACTAATATTTTATGGGAAGATAATGCCAATAATGCAAAGGAAATAATTATGCAGATATATGATAATTTTGAGAATTATAGGTTTAATCATTAATAAATATTAAACAGAATTAGTTCAGAAACCACTGTAGTATAATTCCACTGTAAAAGAAAATCTACCTACCCATGGCTCATTGCAGAAAAGGGAGCAAAAATATTGTAAGAGACAGGGTTGTTGCAGAACATAAGTAAACAGAGACGTTCAGGCCTCTCTGAACTTGCTCATATGAACTTGCAACAGTGTGGAGAGTATCATGAGACCCTTGCTAACTCAATCTGACAAAATCCCAGCATAGAACTGGAGAAATGACCAGAAGGCCTCAACCTCAGCCAAGAAACTACTGGCAACTGATTACTGCAGGTGAGGGAGTGTTTATATTCTTTAAGTGAGTGTCTCTAAAGAAGCTGACTAGACTCCAGTGGATGAACTTGCACTGAGGGACATGTAGGTACAAAAGCTTGAGAGGATATACCTTAACAGATATGACTGAAGTCATTAAATCCAATAAAGGGGTATGGAAGGGCGTATGGATGGGAGAGGGACTCTAAATATGATTAAGCTTCATTGTATGAAATGAACAAAAACTCAATAAAATATTATTTAAAAGAAAATCTGAATGGCTAAAATTATATGCAGAAAATAAGTATATTTATGCATAGAACTCACACACATATGATAGTGATAAACAAAAATATTTGGTAGAAAGAATAGATGATACGTTTTCATCCTATAGAACTGTAATTAAGAGATCAATATTCATTAGTTTTGGAAAGACGAGTTGGCATACTTGGGAATTAGGATTACATTTAGGTTTCCTTCTTTTTAAACTATTCTCTTCATGCTTGTATTTCATTTATTTTTAGAAAAATATAAATATTTATAATCATAGTTGTGTCTTATATTTAGAGAACATTCTTTTTAGAACTTATTTTTGGATGCTGTCATAATCAGTGAATGTTTTACATTCAGTGTAGTCAGAGCTGTTAAAAAATGCCAGCGAAATCCAAATGTGGAGATAACACCCACACGATGCCACTTACTGAACTTAAGAACTGATCATCTGGGGCTGGAGAGATGGCCTAGCGGTTAAGAGCGCCGACCGCTCTAACAGAGGACCCGGGTTCCATCCCCAGCACCCACATGGCGGCTGAGAACCATCTGAAGCTCCAATTCCAGGAGAACTCCAGTTCCACGGGAATCCGAGACCCTCTTCTGAACTCCGCGGCATTGCACGACACGGGTGCACAGACTTGCATGCAGACAGTACATTCATACACATACAGAAATAAATAAAAATTAATTAAAAAAAAGAACTGATCATCTATAATATTTGGAATGCATCAACTATATGCATTTTTTTTTTGTCTTTTTGAGACAGGGTCTCCCTATTAGTCCCAGCTGGACTGGAGCTCACTTTGTAGACTCACAGAGATCCAATTGCCTCTGCCTCCCAAGTGCTAGGATTAAAGGCCTGTTCCACCACCCCTGGCTAACTATATGCATTGTTTGTGAGCCAGGTTATGACATCCTACCCTTAATTTAGCATCATTATTGAAGTATCCAAGTGGTGTATTTGATGTGTTTGACATAAATTTTACAACACTTTTAACAAAACACCTGAATTTCCTTGTAATTTTTAGAAGATAACAAAAGCATAAAAGTGGAGACAGATGAGAATGGTTTGGCCCTAAGCCAAGAAAGGCTTGAAATCACCAGCTCCAAGAAGAGTCAGGCTGCTGGACCTTCCTTGTTGGGTGGAGACAAGCCCTGCTGACTTCCTCACTTAGATTCATCAACTTCCTTAGTATGAGAGAATATATTTTAAACATTTTCTCCTCCTTTTTTTTTCTTCACTCTTAGGGATTAAACCCAGGATCTCCTTCTGAGCTCCAGACAAGTGCTCTACTCAAAGCCCTTTTTCTATGTTTTAAAGTACAAAGTTTGTGGTGTTTTTTGTCAATAAACGTATTATTTGTTTAACCAAATGTGAGGCAAGCCATTTATCAGAATGCATTGATTTGGCAGTTATGCTAGAATATGTAACTTCTGAGTTAGAAAGTGAAATTTTTCTAGGTAAGAAATGTCTGTTGATTCTTAATCATCTGAGTGCAACATATTAATGAGTAGCAGATACATAGATCTGTAAATCTAGGGTATAGATACATTGAAGTTAATGGTTCTATTTGCTATTCGGTTTGGTTTCAGGGAAATAACATAACCATTAGCATTTTGGAGATCACAGTGAGGCCATTTTGGAACATTCACAGTTGTGATACAGAGTATTCGTATTTAATTATATTTGTTGTAGTGAAAATTATTCTTGTTGACTTTTATTATCCCCTTAATAGATTTTAAGTGTACATTTCAGTATTGTTAATTATGAAAGAAATGCTAAATAGCAGATTTGTAGAACTTTTTTTATTATACAACGCTGAAGCTCCATACCACTGAACAATAACTCATTAGTCTGATTCTCAACCGCACCTCCTAACAATCAGAATCCCACATTTTATTTCCGTGAGTTTGAGGATGTTAGATATATAATCTAAGCAGACCAATACAAAGATTTTCCACATTATCTATATCTTATCATCTGTCAGGATTTCCATTTTAATGAATAGTATTTCATTACATATGTAAACAATGCTCTCTTTACCCATTCAAAATATGTGGACATTTAAGTTGTTTAGAACCGTGGCTAGTGAAAACTGTTGAAATGAATGTGGTAGTTCAGCTATCTGCTCAAGATCTCAATTTCAGTTTTTATGAATAAATTTCAAAATTACATGGTAAGAGACAAATATGTAGGCATCTGCAAAAGAAAACTCCTTTATTGATGCAACTTCAGTGCCTCCTTTTCTTAGCCTGAAGATAAAATACATTCAGAAAAAAGTAGCTAAACCTTAAAATATCCCTGTTTATCATCTTTGATGGAAGCTAAAGGTATCTAGTCTTTTACTAGCCACAATCTTTACTTCTTGAAGTTAAGCTGAGCATGTTGAGTAATATTACATCTCAAACTGAGAATGCTCAAGGATATGGCCACCCCCAAAGTGCTTGCCAATAGCACTCTATATAGATTATTTCACACAGGAGGATATCAATATGGAAATAAATTTCATATTCTTACCTACTACAGGCTTTCTTTGCTTTTTTATTTATTGGGCAGACTTGTTTTGCTTTTGGACTCACCAAGATAGGAACCCATGATTTCAGTTACAGAATGAGAATCTATAATATCCTTCTTCTCAGATTATTTTCTTTGTAAACATTGATTCAAATTTCTCAATGTTTGTGTGTACAACAGTTTTACTTATTGAAAAGCAATGCATGGTTATTATAGAAACATAGGGAGAAAGGAAAAGAGTACTCAGATTGTCCTTCCAATGCCTGATAGATATTTTAGTCAATTCCTCTGCTTGGAAAACTATTTATTTAGTCAATATACTATAAATACTTTAAACTAAATATATTTGTAGTTTATGAAATTATGATACATTCTATAATATGGAGATACATTTTCCTAAATCCTTACCCTTTTTTTTTTTCGTTGTTCTTTTTATGACAGGGTCTCACTTTAGCCCCAGCTGGCCTGGAACTTACTATGTAGAGCAGGCTGGCCTTGAACTCAAAAAGATCCACCTTCCTCTGCCTCTTAACTGCTGGAACTAAAGGCATGCACTACTATACCTGGCCCCCAAATCCTTAATTTCAATCAGTGGTTGAAAAAATGATCTCCAAAGATGTCTGCATATGACATCCTATCAAGTGAGCATAAGTTACCTTACACACAAAGGGACCTTGTTATTGTGGTTAATGATCTTCAGATAGGAAAAGTGTCCTGGAACATCTGGGTGGGTTAATTGTCATTATACCGGTTCCTAAAATGAAAGAAAGGTGCTGGGTAATGAAGCACACATCTTTAATCCCAGCACTTTTGAGGCAAAGGCAGGTGGATCTCTGTGATTTCAAGGCCACCCTGATCTACACAGCAAGATCCAGGCCAGCTGGGGCTATGGGGAGACCCTATCTCAAATAAGTCCAAAAGGAAAAAGAAAGAAAGAAAAATATGAAAATATCAAGATAAAAATCAGAGATGGATATGAGGATGCCACACCGTGGGTTTTGTGGATGAAAAGGGACATTGATCCAAGAATGCAGGTGGCTGTTGTAAAATGGAGCAATGCCAAGGATTCCAGATGGAACATAGCTCTGCCAGTGTCACGATTTAAGCCCATTTCAGTAAGCCTAGCAAGACTTGCATCAGATATCTGACCTCCAAAACTCTGAAATAACCAATTTTGTAGTACCATTACCACTAAATTAATGGTACTATTTGTACAGAGGCAGTGGGAAGCCAGTACATTAATTTTGCAAATACCCAAGGTGGTGATAATTTTAGAATCTTTATTTGCACTCTAGATTCTCTCTCTGGGAAAATTCCTAGAAAAAAATTAAGGTGCTTGTATCAAGGTGTTTTATAGAAAATTTGTACTAAAATTAAATTTCCTTTGTAATGAATTATCCATTATTTCTTCATATTTAGTGTTTTCATGTAATGTATATGATATAATGGTGGGTAAAATGGTATTTAACATCAATGCCATTAGTTATATTTATCTTATTAATTATTATCTTAATGTTTTAATTATATTTATATATACATGATTTATATTTGCTTACATGTTTATTATTTTTATTTAATGTGTGTGAGTATATTTCCTGCATTTATGTAAGCACATTCATGCCCTACAATGCCTGTGAATTCAGAAGAAGGCATTGGATTCCCTTGGAACTGGAATTATTAACAATTGTTAGCCACCATGTGTGTCCTTGGAACTAAATTGGCAGATCAAGAGCTTTTCAGAGCCATTTCTAATAACGACCTTGATGCCAAAAATTCTATCACTAGGTCATAAACTATAAGAAAACTGTGCTCTGTTTTCTCTCTCTGAAGGTCTGAACATATTGAGTTGACTATGACAAAATCATTTAATAGGTAACATTAACTGGGAATTTAGGAATTAGAATGCACCTCTTTTTGTTGAAGGCTTATGGGATGTGTAGTTATATGCCTGAAATGTACATTGCACAAGAAATGGAATCGATTGCAAATTTATTTGTGAAAAGTAAATTTTCATGCTGGGCATATGATTAGTGAAAAAGAATACTTGCCCTTCATAATGCCGTCCTTTAGAACTGGAGATTAGGACTATGTTGGGATATTTGTATGTATTTATGAAGAACGGAACAATGAGAAAAGTGGCTTAGAAGGAAGAAGAGAGGAGAGAAAAAGGAGAGGAATAGAGGGAAGGGTAAGGAGGGAAAGGGAGAGGGAACAGAGAATGAAATTTTATGTTCCTTAGGAGAAACGAGGGAGTAACTCATCAGAGCCTTAGGGACACAACTAGAAATCTTGGGTCTTTAGAAATTTTAGTTCACTTAGCCAATTAAACAGGATCGTTTTCCTTTTTATGTATATGATGTAAGAGTACTTAATGTATGGAAAAATTATGATTCTATTAACACTAAAATTGGGAAAGTAGTTTGTTTATAATCATTTTCTAACATAAACTTGTCCAAACAACTTATTTCCAAGCAAGAAATATCATTTGCAAAAATACCATGCACTTTCTACTCCTTATTTTACATATACTTTTTCTGTTTTTTTTTTAATTTTATTGAGCATTTGAACAACTTACACAATGGTTCTTAATCAAACCCAGTCCCCAAACCTCATGCCCCAATCAGCAGTAACAATACTGGCTTTGCAGATTTTCCCTCTGTGTTTCCCTATGCCATTTATTGGCAGTGAGAGGGATTTAATCCATTTGGAAATTCGATGGGTCCTAAATATGTATATTAAGGAATTTAAACTATGAAAGAGAAATAATTTGGATGCTTGTTCCTAATTAAAATGCTACTCTTTCAATTTGAAAGATACTTTGTTTATGTCACATTTAACTTCTCATCCAACAGATGACATGTAAAACTACAAATAAAGCACATTATCTAAAGTCTGTCTTTTAATCTCTGTAGTGTATTTAAGTCTGTGGTCTAAATATCCAACACATAGCTTTATAATTGATTGTTAACATATATAGTCATGTATTAAGCTTATGATTCCTTAAAAACTTCATATTCCATAACCAAATTTAGCTATTTGAATATAGCCTAAATATAGAGAGGCTGTAGATTTCAAGGACATCTGTGGTAGCTTAAAATAATGAACAGTGAGAACATATTTTGTCCAGGGAAGGCTGAGCTATAACTGAAATGAAAATGCCATTTTATCACATTAAAATGTATCCATGAAATCATCTTCCTAAAACTCTTCACAAACTAGCTAGCAATAACCCAGGTGGATTTTCAAATGGCTTAATTACATCCCAAATAATGAATGTGAGTTGTCATCAAAGAGAATGATTCAGCAATTTAAATGCAAAGGGTTGGCTGGACACTCACCAAGCCCAGAGAGAGGAGGCAGCTGGGAACCTGGGGAATAGGTGACCAAAACCAGGTGGGGTCATCACTCCCTTGGGCACAGCCTGTTGCCCGCCAGCCAGCCACATCTGGTGCAGCATGCACAGTGGCAGGGTGGAGTCACTCAGCCAACTGGACACTCACCGGGCCCAGAGAAAGGGGGCAGCTCGACACCTGGGGAATAGGTGAGAGCAACACCAAGTGGACTCATCACTCCCCTGGGCTCAGCCTGTTGCCTGCGAGCCAGCCATACCTGGCCCAAAAGTGAAAACTGGAAACCTAACACAACCAGCCCTCCATAAACCGAGGAGAAGACAACAAACATCTGTAGGAATCAAGCAAATTAAGCTCTCAATGGAGTGAAGAAACATTTGAGATTTGCACCAGAATACAAAGAATAAAACGAACACTCATGCCAAAAACACAAAGAAAAAACACAGGAAAAGCACATAATAAATCTCCACCAGATTCGACCAGTCCTATAGACGAGGCCTACAATGAGATCTCCCTGGAAGGAACCCAGGACATGGATCTTAGAAGAACAATCATAGACATAATCAAAGAATATAAAGAACAAATCAGAGAACTAAAGGAAGAGAATGAAAAACTCAAAAAGTAACTGGAGGGAAAGAATGACAAACTCCAGAAGGAAATAGAAACACTGAAAAGATCCCATGCTGAAACACCAGCGAAAAAGGAGCTACAAGAAGAGAATGAGAAGCTCTAAAAGGAAGTGGAAACACTAGAGAAATCACAGGATGAAATGAAAAAGGAAATTGAACACTCATCCAGTCAACAGGAAAAGATGGGAGAAAGCCTCAAAAGGAGATTAGATGAAGCAGAAACTAGAATATCATACCTGGAAAATAGCAAGGAAAAACTAGAAAGCTCAAACAAAGATTATGAAAAATTAATAAAACACATAAGAGTGGAACAATCAGGAAATTTAGGACACTATGAAAAGACCAAACCTCCACATATAGGGATAGAGGAAGGAGAAAAATCCCATGACAATGGGATTGAACAGATCTTCAACAGAATAATAGAAAATTTCCCTAAACAGAAAAAAGACAAACCCATACAAATATAATAAGCACATAGAACTCCAAATGGACAAGATATTGAAAGCCACAAGAGAAAAACAGCAAGTACATATAAAGGAAAACCAATCAGAATTACAGCTGACTTCTCAGTGCAAACTATGAAAGCCAGAAGAATGTGGACTGATGTATTCCCAGTACTAAATGACTATACATGCCAACCCAGATTACTATACCCAGCAAAAATGTCAATTATAGTTGAGGGAGAAAGAAAAAATTTTTATGACATAAATAATATGAAAAAAATATATGTCCAAAAAACCAACCCTTCAGAAAATTCTAAGGACAGAGGAAAGGAGCATCTATCCCCAAGCAGCTAGAGAGAAAAAATTATAAAAGCATAACTGTGAAAATACAAAGACCCTGTCATACTTAACAGAAGAAAATGTAATTCATGGATTAACATACCATCCAAACATCTGTGTCTATACCAAAGTAACTTACCATAACAATTAGTACTGTTTATATACCTATATATCTAATTGCATGTGCTTCATTAGTAGGATCGAAAGGCTATATATTATACTGTTTAAATACGTATATATCTAATTGCATGTGCTACATTAGTAGGATCAAAAGGTTATGCCTGGACAAGCTGGCAGTCCATGAAAGAAAACAGCCAGAATTGACTAGAGACCAAGAAAACAGCTCCAGAGAAAGTAGACTGTTTTGCTTCTCATCCACCTGTGTCCCTTTTCTAAGCCTAGGGAACAATCTGCGGAAGAGGGGGTGTGGCAGAATGTAAGGGCTGCGATTGGGGTGAATGGTGAAACTACAACAATATAGACTGGACACTCATGATCAACTTGATTGAACATACAAGCCCCCCCCCTGCTGGACCCATGAGCTCTGTGGGTTTGGGCACAACTGCTTGCAAATTGGTTTTACATGAAGGATGCTTGTACTCACAGATTATCACTTATTGTTAAAAAAAAATGAAAACAAAACAAAACAGAGAAAGATGCAGAAAAGTTATGGCAGAATGCATGATCTGGGAAGGGTAAGGGTGGGGTGGGAGGAAGGGAAGGGGATATATGCCTGAACTGAATTGGAAAATGATGTATGAAATACACAAAGCATCAATAAAAAAAAAAAAGAAAGAAAGTACAAACCTAGACCAAGAATGCAAACAGAAAATAAGGTGAAAGGAAGAAACGCACATCTCTCAATAATAACCTTAAATATTAATGGTCTAAACTCCCCCGTCAAAAGACATACACTGAGAGAATGAATTAGGAAACAGAATCCATCTATATGTTGTCTACAAGAAACCCATCTCACCCTCAAGGACAGACACCAACTTAAAGTGAAAAGATAGAAAAAGATATTCCCATCAAATAGTACCAAAAAGCAAGGAGGAATTGCCTTCTAATATCAGACAAAATAGACCTCAAAATAAAACTATTCAGAAAAGACAAAGTGGGCCTTTAAAAGAACAGTTAATCATGAAAATTTCACAATCATAAATATATATGCACCAGACTCAGGTACACCGAACTTTATAAACACAGTCCTGTAAGACCTCAAGGCGCAGATTAATTTCAGCATGCTAATAGTGATTCAATACCCCACTGAGTATTGCCTTTCAGTGTTCTTCCTCCCTTGGTCACTGCTAATGACTCCATCTTCTGTGGAGTGCTCTAGACTGCAGGACAGGTCTTAGTGGTGAAAAGGAGGGGGAGAGAAAAGTTACTGGCAAGCCAGGAAAGAGGGGAAGAGGAAGGACGGACTGGAGAATGAGCAGGGAGAAATTCCATGGGGGAATAATTCAACTTTATTTTTACCAGGGTATTTATACCAGACCTTGTGAGGTGTCACTGGAGGTTGGGGATTACAGGAATTTATAACATGCACTCCAGATCAATTCAGGAATATGACAATGTTTTGCCCAAAGCATCAAAGGCAGTTGCTCAAGGCGGGTTTGAAAAGTAAGCAGGAAATCAGCAGGGCTCTGGCCTGAGGGCTGGGGTTGCCAGCTGACTTCCTAAGTGCTTCAGCCAAATGGAATCCACACAACTGAGATCTTCAGATAGATCATCTGGACAAAGAATAAACAGAGAGACATCTGAACTGAACAATACATTTCTCCAAATGGACCTCACAGACATCTACCAAATATTCCACCCAAACACCAGAGAATGTACTTTCTACTCAGCATGCCATGGAACATTCTCCAAAATTGATCTCATACTGGGAAATAGAACAAGCCTCAACAAATACAAAAGGATTGAAATAATTGCATGCATTTTCTCAGACCATAGTGCAATAAAGCTCAATATCAACACCAGGATAAGCCCAATTTTCTACAAGAACACATGCGGACTAAACAGCACACTCCCGAATAATGAATGGGTCAAGGAAGAAATAAAGAAATAAATAAAAGTATTCCTGGAAATAAATGAAAATGACAATACAACACAACACAAAAAAACCTATAGAATATTTTTGTGTGTGTGTCTTTTTCGAGATAGGGTCTCCCTGTAGTCCCAGCTGTCCTGGAACTCACTCTGTAGACCAGACTGGCCTTGAACTAACAAAGATCTTCCTGCCTCTACCTCCCAAGTGCTAAGATTAAAGGCATGCGCCACCACGCCCAGCCCTATGGAATATTTTAAAAGCAGTCCTAAGAGGGAATTTTAAGTTCTCTGTGCAAAAAACTTGGGGTTGGGGGTGGGGGTGAACAGAACTCCCAGTCTGTGTGTAATAGTAAACGGAAAGTGTGACATATGCTTCATGCATCAATGGAGAGCCCTTGGGTTTTGGTGCTTTGTTACAGGCCAATCAGGAATATTGTATATTCCGACCCTCAGGGGGTTGTCAGGACAATGACTGCAGTCCCACAAAAATCTCAGCTAAGAGGCTTTAACATATAATGATGAGACTGAAATTTGAGGGGGACTCTCTGGGAGACAGGAGTCTTAATATGATTAAGGTCTAATTGTATGAAATGCACAAAAACCCATAATATACGTAAAGGGCAAATTGATTTTTCTGAATGGAAGGGGGTACGAGGGTATGTTTCGCAACTAGAGGCCAGCAGAAATATAAGAAAATAATTGGGTGGAAGAAGATGGCCTAGCGTTAGAAGCGCGACCGCTGTTCTTGCGAGGACCCGGGTTCGATCCCCAGCACTCAATGGCGGCCGAGAACGTCTGCACTCAAATTCCGGAGAACTCCAGTTCCAGGGGAATGCCGAGACCCTCTTCTGACCCGCGCATTGCACACAGGGTGCACAGACGCTGCATGCAGCGTACTTGATACAACATACAGAAAAAATAAAATAAAAAAAAAAAAAAAAAAGGAAGAATAAATTAGAAGTTTCATTCCATTTATGTGTTTGATGATGTTTATTAGTTTTCGTATGTTGAACCATCCTATTTCTGGTATGAATCCAAACTTGGCTCAGGAAATGGATTATCTTCTTTGATGTGGGTCTGTATGTGTCTGCAGTATCCTGTTTAGAATTATAGCATCTGTGTTCATTAGGGAGATGGTCTATAATTTTCCTTTTTAGTTTTATCTTGCCTGTTTTGGTAATAGAGTGAGCTGGCCTTGCATAGAAGGATGTCTGGAGAATCCCTCTGATGTATCCTTCTAAATTTTTTCAGTAATAATGGTTGTTAGGTCTTTTTGAAATGTTTTATAGAATTCTGCCATGAAACCATCTGGGGCCTGGGCTTTTTTAGTTGGGAGTTTTTATTTCATCTTTCAGAATTTCTTCATATATTATGGGTCTGTTTAAGCTGTAGATCTCTTCTTGGTTGAGCTTTACTTATCTAGGCTATGTTGGGATTTTAAGCATTGAGAAATACCAATGAACAAACATGAACTATAAAAAAGAAAGCCTAAAACCCTCCATCTATAATAATTAGTGAAAGGGTAGAGTTCATTACTGAAGCAGTGAAGTTAGCCAAGACTTGTGATTGAGATCTGTAATCTCAGGTACTCATGAGGCTAGGGAAGTGGATCTCAGATCAAGTACTGTCCCTGGGCTATCAGATCAAGGAGATTCGAGGCCAATCCGAGCTTGAAGATTAATTATCAGAGCATCGTTTTGTATGGTAAGAGTAAGAAAGAACGATAATATATCATTCATGCTTGAGATACTTGTCAAGTGTGTAAATGAGTCCCAGGTTCATCCCAGTACTGAGAAAGGAAAATTTTTTGTGAAATATAATATTATGGAAAATATTAATGTCCAGAAGGCATGCAATGAACATTAACAAGCAGTTAACAGCTTGACTGTTTCCTTTGAAACCATTATTTGCACAAAATTCGTCTAAGAATTAGGTATTATTTAGTTTACTTGGAAAAAATAATTATATGTTTTTTTTTTTTTTCCTTGGTCTTTTCGCAGATAGGGTCTCCCTGTAGCCCAGCTGTCCTGGAACTCACTCTGTAGACCAGGCTGGTCCTTGGACCTCACAAAGGATCTCCTGCCTCCGCCCCCTAAAGGTGCTAAGGAATAAGGCGTGTGCCCAAAGCCGGCATATAATATATATAATACTATATATATTAGTATTATAATATATTGTTATTATGCGCGCCTTAAGTAGTAGTATAGTTATATATGCGTTATAGTGAGTATATTAATTATAGTATGCCCGCTTATAGTGATGTACTAATTTCAATAATGATAAATTAATTATTCAACATACACATAACAAAAATTCAATAGTTATCAACTCTTTGATTTTTTTTTAATCTTTTCATTGAATTTTGTGCATTCATACCATCACTTCTCAGTTCAATCCAGATCTATTTCCCCCTCCATGTCCCCACCCTCCCGAGTTCTTGCAGTCTGCCATACATGTCGTGTTTCCCCTTCTGATTTTTTTAGTTTTACAAAGCAGAAGATATATTTAGGAGGGAAGAAATCTTTACTGCTTCAATCAGTTTCCTGTCCCGTTCTTTTGTTGTTTGTGTTCCCTCCAATCCATATTGTTTCTACATATGCATTTATATATGTTCACACATGTCGCTAAAATCATGTCATCTTGAAATAAATAACTGTAAGCTGCTTTTCCAAATCCTAGTTTTCGGGATTCACCATTTTTCCCTTTTAATTTATATTGTTCTAAAATATGCAAACCATACCCTTTACCCTTGTATCCAACTTAGCAAAGTTGCAAAATAAGTTAGTTGTTAATTCTACAGTTCGTTTAAGGGATTCACTATTTAAGAGTCATCAGTTGCTTTCAGTACAAAGAAAGTATAACATTAAAGCTCTCAGTTTGTCTATCAACTGGGGACTTGTAGCTAATCCACAAATGAAGGATGTTCATTGCATGCATTTGTTTTTGGGACGGTGTTACCTTACTTAGCATCTAATTCTTCTAGTTCATCCATTTACCTGCAAAGTTTCATGATGTCTCTTTCTTTACGTGCTGCATAAGAACTCCATTGTGTAGTTTTACATTTTCTCTCTCTTTGGTTGAGGGCACTGGCCCTTAGTTTGTTCCAACTCCTTGCTATTGTGAAGAGAGCTGTAATAACATGTATGCATGTATCTCGCTGTAGGATGACGTTCTTGTCGGTACTATATCCGGTGAGTGGTATGACCGGATAGGTGTAAGGGTTCATTTTGAGTCCTTTTTTAAGTGTTCACCACGCTGCTTTCCATGAGTGGTTTGTATGGGTTTACATTCCCACAGCAGTGGATGCGTGTTCTCTTTCCCACACCTTTTCCAGCTATTGTATTCATTTGTTTTCTTGATCCTAGCCCAATCTTGTTGAAGAATGAGATGATTATCTTTTTTTTTTTTTTTTTTGGTTCTTTTTGAGGACAGGGTCTCCCTGGATCCTTGCTGGCCTGGAAACTCTGCTCTGGACCAGGCTGGCCTTGACTCACCAAGATCCACCTGCCTCTGCTGAGATGATATCTTAAGTGGGTTTTATTTGCATTTTACTTAATTTTGAATGATGTTGAACACTTTTCTAAGATGTTCTCAGCATTCTTTACTTCATCACTTGTTAAAGGCTTTCTTTTGTTTGGCTCTTTACTCCATCTCTTGAGTAGGTCATTTGTTTTTTTTTCTTTGCTTTTTAAGTGTAGTTTATATATTCTGGAGTAATGCTGCTATAGATGTATCAGCAATGAAGGTTTCTCTCACTTTATGGGTTTTCTCCTCACTTCACAGATTGTTTCTTTATTGTCTGTAGAGCTTTTGAGTTTAATGAATTCCCACGTTGTAAATGTGACCTTATTTGCTGTGTAGCTGCTGTTGACTTAGACGGTCTTTTCCTAACCTCCTTGTCTTATAGGTTGCTGCCACCATGTTTCTTCTATCACCTTCAGAGGTTCATGGTTTCACATTGAGTTTTAATCCATTTGGAGTAGTTGCTTTTTTTTCTTTCGTTTTTTTTTTTTTTTTTTTTTGTCTTTTCGAGACAAGGTCCTCTCTGTAGATCCAGCTGTTCTTAGAACTCACTCTGTAGATCAGGTGGGCCTTGAACTCAGCACAGATCCCTGCCTCTGCCCCCGGTGCTGGGAATTAAAGGTGTTGCACTCACCACACCTGGCTGGAGTTGATTTTTTGTACAGAGTGAATGGAGGGATTAATTTATTCTTCTACAAGTTCGAATCCTGTTTTGCAACACCATTTGCTGAAGGATGCTTATTTTCCTCACATTTAGGCTTTTGCCCCTTTGTCAAATTATGAGGTTAGCTGAAAGTTGTTATGAGCTCAAGTCTGGACCTCAATTTTGTTCCATTAGTCTACAGGTCGTTTTTATGCAGTACCAGGCTGCTTTTTATGACTAAGTCCTGTTATATAGTTTGCAAGTGTGATATAGAGATCCTCCTGTCATTGCTCTTTTGGCTCAGTGTTGCTTGTCTATTTGGGGTCTTTTGTTTTTCTGTATGAATTTGAGGATTTTTTTCCAAGACGTGAAAGAATCCATGGGGATTTAAATTGGGATTGCATTGATATTGTATATTCAATTTGGGTAGAATGACATTTTTACTGTATTTATTTTTCCACTCCCGAAACATGGGAGGTCTTTTAATCTTCTGATTGTCTTCTTTCAATCTCCTTCTTCAGGGGTTTAAAGTGTTTAGATTTGTGATGTCTTTGTTGGTTTTGTTTCCTAATTTTATTGTTTTTGAGGCTATTGTGAGTGAAAGGTACCTTATATTCTTTTTCTGTTGCTTGTTGTTTGTATAAGAGAGGCTACTGATTTTTCTAGGTTTTTTTTTTATCCCATCACACTTTACTGAAAATCTTTAACATTTCTAGGATTTTTCTGGTGCAGTTTTTTAGACCCCTTAGGTAAACTATCTTAATTGTCTGCACAAAAGGATTGATTGACCCTGTTTTTACAATTATACTCTTTTAATTTCCTTTTTTTGCCTTATTTGCCCTAGCAAGCATTTCAAGCACTATATTGAAGAGTGGATAGTGAAGGGAAGTCTTGCTGGTTTCCTGCCTTTAAAGGGGATGCTTCCAACCATTTATTAATGTTGCTGTGGGTTTATTGTTTATGGCTTTGATATGTTGAGAAGATTCTCTTCAAGCCAATTCCCTCTAGAACTTTCAACATGAGCGGATGCTGGATTTTGACAGTTTTTTTTTCTGGCATCAATTGAGATGATCATGTGGTTTTTTTCTTTTCAGTCCATTTATGTGTTTTATATTTATTGCTTTTATGTATGTTGAACATCCCTGGCATCTCTGGTATGAATCCAACTTGGTCATGATGGGATTTTTTTTGATGTGGCGTCTGTTTGTGCGGTTTGCAAGTATTTTGTTGAGTATTTTTGTTTCTCTGTTCATTAATGAGATGGGCCTATATTTTTTTTCTTTTTGTTGGATCTTTGCTGGTTTGGTATTGGGTAATGCTGGATTCATAGAAGGAATTTGAGAGATTTCCCTCTGTTTGTACCTTCTGAAAAGTTTGAGTAGTAATGGTGTAAGTCCTCTTTAAATATTTATAGAATTCTGCTGTGAAACCATCTGCACCTGGGTTTTTTTTTTGGTTGGGAATTTTTTATGACAATTTCAATTCCCTTTTCTCATAAATATTATGGGTCTGTTTAAGCTGTAGTCTCTTGGCGTATCTTGAAATTACAGGATTTCAGATAGTCATCCATTTTGCTTAGGTTTCAAAGTTACTAGAGTATAGGTTTTGTTTTTTGTTTTTTAATTTTATTTGCTTTTGTATTGTGTATATGTCTGTCTGCATGTAGGTTTGTGCACCCGGTCTTGCAGTGCCACAGGGTCAGAAGAGGGTTCTCAGATTCCCCTGGAACTGGAGTTCCCTGGAAATGGAGTTACAGACTTTTCTTAGCTGCCATGTGGTGCTGGGGATCAACCCTGGTCCTCTGCAAGAGCAGTTGGTGCTCTTAACCACTAAGGCTATCTCCCAGCACCAGAGTATAGTTTTTTGAATTATTCCCGTATGACATCTCTGGATCTTTTTGGTTGCTTTACGATGTTTCCCTTCAACAAATTATTGTTTGGATTTGTCTTTTTATTTGGTTAACTGGGTTAGAGTTTTGTCTATTGTATTTATCCTTTCAAAGAACTAACTTTTGGATTCACTGATTCTTTGTATTATTTTCTTGTTACTATTCATTGATTTCTGCTCTGATTTTTTGTTTTTAATTTCCTGTCTGTTGGGTTTGGGATTCTTTCTTGTCCATTTCAAGTGTTTTTTTTAGCTGCATTGTTAGATCTTTTTTTGTGCTCCTTCTGGTTTTTTTTTTTTTGTTTCTGTTGTTGTTTTCTCTTTGTTTTTTTTTTCTTTTTTTTTTTTTTTTTTTTTTTTTTTTGTTTTTTTTTTTTTTTGGGCAGNGCACAGCTGACTTAAATAATTCCCTCTTAGGACTGCTTTTAAAATATTCCATCGGGGGGCGTGGTGGCGCATGCCTTTATATTAGCACTTGGGAGGTTAGAGGCAGGACAGATCTGTTGTTAGTTCAAGGCCAGTCTGGTCTACAGAGTGAGTTCCGGACAGCTGGGACTACAGGGAGAACCTATCTCGAAAAAGAAAGC
Source organism: Rhizomys pruinosus (assembly GCA_009823505.1). NCBI lineage: Eukaryota > Metazoa > Chordata > Mammalia > Rodentia > Spalacidae > Rhizomys > Rhizomys pruinosus. Next base: position 1,588,669 of record VZQC01003705.1, on the reverse strand, counting down.
ACACCACAAAAATATCTATAGGTTTTTTTGTTTGTGTTGTATTGTCACTTTCACTTTATTCCAGGAATACTTTTATTTATTTCTTTATTTTCTTCCTTGACCCATTCATTATTCGGGAGTGTGTTGTTTAGTCCGCATGTGTTCTTGTAGAAAATTGGGCTTTATCCTGGTGTTGATATTGAGCTTTATTGCACTTTGGTCTGAGAAAATGCATGCAATTATTTCAATCCTTTTGTATTTGTTGAGGCTTGTTCTATTTCCCAGTATGAGACAATTTTGGAGAATGTTCCTGGATTGCTGAGTAGAAAGTACATTCTCTGGTGTTTGGGTGGAATATTTGGTAGATGTCTGTGGGTCCACGTTGGAGAAATGTATTGTTCAGTTCAGATGTCTCTCTGTTTATTCTTTTTTTCCAGATGATCTATCTGAAGATCTCAGTTGTGTGGATTCCATTTGGCTGAAGCACTTAGGAGTCAGCTGGCAACCCCAGCCCTCAGGCCAGAGCCTGCTGATTTTCCTGACTTACTTTTCCAAACCCGCCTTGAGCAACTGCCTTTGATGCTTTGGGCAAACATTGTCATATTCCTGAATTGATCTGGAGTGCATGTTATAAATTCCTGTAATCCCCAACTCCAGTGACACCTCACAGGTCTGGTATAAATACCCTGGTAAAATCAAAGTTGAATTATTCCCCCATGGAATTTCTCAAAAAAAAAAAAAAAAAAAAAAAAAAAAAAAAAAAAAAAAACAAGAGAAACAACAACAGCAAAAAAAAAAACCAGAAGGAGCACAAAAAAAGATCTAACAATGCAGCTAAAAAAACACTTGAGAAATGACAAGAAATGAATCCCAAACCCAACAGACAGGAAATAAAAACAAAAAATCAGAGCAGAAATCAATGAAATAGAAACAAAGAAAATAATACAAAGAATCAGTGAATCCAAAAGTTAGTTCTTTGAAAGGATAAATAAAATAGACAAAACTCTAACCCAGTTAACCAAAAGATAAAAAGAGCAACTCCAAAGCAATAAAATTTGTGATGAAAAGGGAAACATCGTAAAAGACAACAAAAAGATCCAGAGAGTCATACGGGAATAATTCAAAAACCTATACTCTGGTGCTGGAGAGATAGCCTAGTGGTTAAGAGCACCAACTGCTCTTGCAGAGGACCAGGGTTTGATCCCCAGCACCCACATGGCAGCTAAGAAAGGTCTGTAACTCCATTTCCAGGAGAACTCCAGTTCCAGGGGAATCTGAGACCCTCTTCTGACCTCTGTGGCACTGCAAGACACGGGTGCACAAACCTACATGCAGACAGTACATTCATACACATACAAAAGCAAATAAAATTAAAAACAAAAACAAAAACCTATACTCTAGTAACTTTGAAAACCTAAGCAAAATGGATGACTATCTGAAATCCTGTAATTAACCAAAGATTAGCCAAGAAGAGACTGACAGCTTAAACAGACCCATAATATTTGAGGGAATTGAAATTGTCATAAAAAATTCCCAACCAAAAAAACCCAGGTGCAGATGGTTTCACAGCAGAATTCTATAAAATATTTAAAGAGGACTTACAACCATTACTACTCAAACTTTTCAGAAGGGTACAAACAAAGGGAAATCTCTCAAATTCCTTCTATGAATCCAGCATTACCCTAATACCCAAACCAGGCAAAGATCCAACCAAAAAAGAAAAAAAATATAGGCCCATCTCATTAATGAACATAGAAACAAAAATACTCAACAAAATACTTGCAAACCGCATACAGACCCACATCAAAAAAAATCATCCATCATGACCAAGTTGGATTCATACCAGAGATGCAGGGATGGTTCAACATACATAAAGCAATAAATATTATAAAACACATAAATGGACTGAAAGAAAAAACCACATGATCATCTCAATTGATGCAGAAAAAAAAACTGTCAAAATCCAGCATCCCTTCATGTTGAAAGTTCTAGAGGGAATTGGGCTTGAAGAGAACATTTCTCAACATAATCAAAGCCATAAACAATAAACCCACAGCCAACATAATCCTAAATGGTGAGAAGCATTCCCCTTAAAGGCAGGAACACAGCAAGACTTCCCCCTTCATGACTCCACTTCAATATAGTGCTTGAAATGCTTGCTAGGGCAATAAGGCAAAAAAAGGAAATTAAAAGAGTACTAATTGTAAAACAGGTAGTCAATCTATCCCTTTTGTGCAGACAATAAGATAGTTTACCTAAGGGATGCTAAAAACTGCACCAGAAAACTCCTAGAAATGATAAAGATTTTCAGTAAAGTGGAGGGATAGAAAAATCAACCTAGAAAAATCAGTAGCCTCTCTTTATACAAACAACAAGCAACAGAAAAAGGAATATAAGGATACCTTCTCACTCACAATAGCCTCAAAAACAATAAAATACCTAGGAACAAACCTAACCAAAGACATCACAGATCTCTACAACAACTTTAAACCCCTGAAGAAGGAGATTGAAGAAGACATCAGAAGATTAAAAGACCTCCCATGTTCGTGGATTGGAAAAATAAATACAGTAAAAATGTCCATTCTACCCAAATTAATATACAGATTCAATGCATTCCCAATTAAAATCCCCATGAGCTTCTTCACAGTCTTGGAAAAAGAATCCTCAAATTCATACAGAAAAACAAAAGACCCCAAATAGCCAAAGCAACCCTGAGCAAAAGAGCAATACAGGAGGGATCTCTATATCACACTTCAAACTATATTACAGGGCTATAGTCATAAAAGCAGCCTGGTACTGGCATAAAAACAGACCTGTAGACTAATGGAACAAAATTGAGGGTCCAGACTTGAGCTCATACAATTTCAGCTACCTCATATTTGACAAAGGGGCCAAGAAGACATAATGGAGGAAATACAGCATCTTCAGCAAATGGTGTGGGCAAAACAGGATTACCACTTGTAGAAGAATAAAATTAAATCCCTGCCTCTCACTCTGTACAAAAAATCAACTCCAGCCAGGTGTGGTGGTGCACACCTTTAATCCCAGCACTCGGGAGGCAGAGGCAGGTGGATCTTTGTGAGTTCAAGGCCAGCCTGCTCTACAGAGTGAGTTCTAAGACAGCTGGAGCTACAGAGAGACCTTGTCTCGAAAAGACAAAAAAAAAAAAAAAAAAAAAAAAAGAAAGAAAAAAAAATCAACTCCAAATGGATTAAAGAACTCAATGTGAAACCTGAACCTCTGAAGGTGATAAAAGAAAACTTTGGCAGCAACCTATAAGACATAGAGGTAGGAAAAGACCGTCTAAGTCAGACAGCAGCTACACAGAAAATAAGGTTGACAATTACACGTGGGATTTCATTAAACTCAAAAGCTTCAGTACAGTGAAAGAAACAATCTGTGAAGTGAGGAGAAAACCCATAAAGTGAGAGGAAACCTTCATTGCTGATACATCTGATAGAGCATTAACTTCCAGAATATATAAACTACTTAAAAAGCAAAGAAAAACAAATGACCTACTCAAGAGATGGAGTAAAGAGCCAAACAGAGCCTTTACAAGTGAGGAAGTAAAGATGGCTGAGAAACATCTTAGAAAGTGTTCAACATCATTCAAAATTAAGAAAATGCAAAATAAAACCACTTTAAGATATCATCTCAGCAGAGGCAGGTGGATCTTGGTGAGTTCAAGGCCAGCCTGGTCTACAGAGCAGGTTCCAGACCAGCTAAGGATCCAGGGAGACCCTGTCTCAAAAAGAAAAAAAAAAAAAAAAAAAAAGATATCATCTCATTCCAACAAGATTGGCTAGGATCAAGAAAACAAATGATACCAAATGCTGGAAAGGTTTTGGGAAAGAGGAACACTCATCCACTGCTGGTGGGAATGTAAACTCCAACAACCACTATGGAAAGCAGTGTGGTGAACACTTAAAAGACTCAAAATGACCCTTCCACCTAATCCAGTCATACCACTCCCGGGTATATACCGACAAGACTCATCCTACAGCAGAGATACATGCATAGCCATGTTTATTACAGTTCTCTTCACCATAGCAAGGAGTTGGAATCAAATCAAGGGCCAGTGCCCCTCAACCAAAGAGAAGAGAAAATGTAGTACAACTACACAATGGAGTTCTATGCAGCAGTAAAGAAAGATGACATCATGAACTTTGCAGGTAAATGGATGGAACTAGAAGATATTATGCTAAGTAAGGTAACACAGTCCCAGAAAAACAAATGATGAATGATAGCCCTCATTTGTGGATGCTAGCATCAATTAAGGCAAACTGAGTAACTTTAATGTTATATTCTCTTTATATAAAAGCAACTATGCTCTTAGAATATGAATCCCTTAACGAACTGTAGAATTAACCAACTACTTATTTTCAGACTTTGTAATTTTGGTACAAGGGTAAAGGGTATGTTTGCATATTTTAGAACAATATAAAATTAAAAGGGAAAAATGTGAATCCCGAAATACAATTTGGAAATAGCATACAGTTTATTTTCAAATGACATGATTTTAGCGCATGTGTGACATATATAAATGCATATGTAGAAACAATATGGATTGGAGGGAACAACAACAACAAAAGAACTGGGACAGGAAACTGATTGAAGCAGTAGAGTTCTTCCCTCCTAAAATATAATCTTCTGCTTTGTAAAAACTTTGAAAAAACTCAGAAGGGGAAACACGACATGTATGGCAGACTGCATGAACTCGGGAGGGGCGGGGGACAGGGAGGGGGAAATGATTCTGGATTGAACTGAGAAGTGATGTATGAAATGCACAAAACTTCAATAAAAGATTTAAAAAAAATCTAAAGGGTTGATAGCTATTGAATTTTGGTTTTATGTGTATGTTAATAATTAATTTAGTCATTATTGAATATATACTCACTATAAGCGCATATATATATATATATACTCACTATAAGCGCATATATATATATATACTCACTATAAGCGCATATATATACATATATAT